>OZ012737.1:447701139-447782529 GCA_963859935.3 Lathyrus sativus
TTCTCAATTTCAGTTACATACACCTTAAACATGTCAAGCGCTTCACTTTTATTCTTCATTAGATATACATAAGTATAATCAGAGCAATCGTCAATAAAAGTGATAAAATAACGTTTTTTATTTCTAGTTAAACTTCCATCTAATTCACATATATCAGAGTGTATAAGATCTAGGGGGTCAGATTCTTTTATAATTGATTTATGTGAAGTTTTTGTTATTTTAGCTTGACTGCAAAATTCACATTTATTGGAATCATTAACATTTAGTTTAGGGATTAGGCCTATGTTGCTTGCATTAGAAATGATTCGTTTATTAACGTGACAAAGTCTACCATGCCAAATATTAAAGTCACACAAAGAGTAAACAGAAGGAGAAATTTTATTCAAATCAACATTCAACTTAAACATGTCATTAGTGGCATATCCTTTTCCAACAAAAATACCATTCTTAGTGATGGTGTACAAATCTGCCCCTAAAGTTTGACTAAACCCAGCCTTATTCAAAAGAAAACCAAAAACAAGATTCTTCCTAATTTCAGGAACATGCATGACGTCCTTCAAGATCAAAGTCTTTCCTGAAGTGAACTTCAGCTCAACATCTCAAATTCCAGCAACATTAGTGGTATGAGCATCTCCCAACAATACTTTCTTATCTTCAGCATTCATGTATGTCTTGAACATAGCACGATCATAGCAGACATGACGAGTGGCGCCAGTGTCTATCCACCAACCATCACTTCCACCAACCATGTTGATTTCAGTGATCATGGCAATGAGTTGCTCATCAGTCAGGTTAACCTGAGCATTTGAGCTAGCTGCAGGTTTAGGCCTGCTCCTACATTTCTTTGCCATATGGCCCGGTTTCCCACAGTTGTAGCAAGAGAAAACCGGAGCATCATTTCTTTGAGGTGGAGGCTGTTGCCTAGAAAATGGAGCTGATGGGGCCCTAGAGGGATTCCCATTCTTAGTTCGGTTCATAGCATTGCGGTTCTGATTCTTTAAAGGTTTGCCTGTAGGCTTCAGAACCGCACCAAATTTCTTTTTGTTGTTAGACACAACTAAGACTTCTTCTTTCTGATCTTGTTTCCGAGCCTCCTCTTCAATTCGGAGGCGAGTGATCAGACTCTCGATTGAAAATTCTTTTGTTTTGTGACGAAGCACATTTTTGAAATCTTTCCAACCAGGGGGCAATGTGTCAATAATTACAACAATTTGAAATTGTTCATTGAGGAGCATACCTTCTGTAATAATCTCATGAGCAATCTTCTGAATTTCGTGGCTTTGAGCTTCCACAGACTTCTCATCCACCATCTTGTAGTTCAAGTAGCGGCTGACAGCAAATTTCTTCGCACCTGCTTCTTCAGTATCATATTTTCTTTGTAGAGCCTCCCATACCTGTTTAGCAGTCCTATAGCTACTGTAGTAGTCATACAGATCATCAGCAAGGCTGTTCAAAATGTGATTTTTGTACAAATAATCATTCTCGTGCCATAAGGCGTTTTCTTTTCGGAGCTGTAGATCATCTGCTGCAGCCTTAGCTTTTGCAGCATCTGAGTCAAACTTTTTGGAAGTCCCGTCTGAATCTGCATTAGGTAGTTCAGATGATGCAGGAGGGACAACCGGGATATCCTCAGTCAGAACGTGGGCAACCTTTTTCAGAGTTAAGAAAAACTTCATCTTAGCTTGCCAACGTTTGAAATTGGAACCCTAAAACCTGAAAGGTTTGTCAGAGACCGAAGCGGCCGCAGTAGTACCGCTAATTTCCTCAGTTGCCATGGCAGTTAGTAAAACGTCTTAAAATTGTTGTTTTCGAATTGAAAAATTGAGTTTGGCACAAGGAAATTATCGGGACGAGTCGCGTACTAGGTCGCTTTCTTTAAGACGTTTCGCCGTACTGCCAAATTATGCAAAGCAGTCGATTTACGACGACGCCTCCAGGATAAAACAGCCCGTTCAAAAAACTTACGATTATCAGTTGCACATTGATAAATCGCTCTAGAAATACACCTTTCTAAGTTAGTATCTGGCGAAAATAACCAGTCAAGAAAAGAAAGATTTTAGATGAAGAGAATTAAGGGAGAGAAGAAGGAAATCAAAATTCGTGTGAACTTGTGAAATCCGATGTGCTCACTACTGAATATAGTCAGTATGGCAGTTACTGACCAATTATTTTCTTAATTAATTAATATTTATTATTAATTAATTTTCCACCGAATTATATTAATTAATTAATGATAATTAAATTTTATAAATTCGGGTCTAAAAAAATAATAATTCATCTAGACCGGACCGAGCCGGTCGAACGACGGCGGCGGTGGCGCGTGTGTCTTGTTGGTCATGGGTGTGTCCTCACTCCTTTCACAAATATGGGTGCCCTTTAGGGCCCAACCCAATTGACCAAGTTGGAATATATAAACACTACTAATATTTCCATTCCCTTCAATGTGAGACTAAAATGAATCTTTTCAAATTCACTTCTATATTAGTTCTTACTTGTGTTCATTTATTGCCCAATTAATTGTCAATAAATCTTTCCAATTCCCACTCTAATTAATATAATTCCAACCGTTATTAAATAAATAGTCTAGATACATAAAGTCAATTGATTATCTAACAAATAAAAATGAAAATAAAAATCCTAATGAATAAAAATGGAAAAAAAATCCTAATGAATTTGAGCACAATAAGCGTAAGTTGTGAAAAAGTAATTAGAGAAAGTGGGAGGCAGGGTGGTTAAGGAATAAAGAAAATTTTCATTTCGAAATCAAATCGGCAATAAAAAAAAACTGTTCTTTGTTTCGTCCAAAATTTTAGTGTGTAATTTCTATCAATTAAATAGTAAAATTTTTATATTCTTTTTTTTTCATCTTTCTTTTACCAGATTTAAAATATTTTTTTTTCCGATTCGATTAACACCATTATTTTATTTTTATCTTCATTATTGTAACTCCAATTTGCACGAAATCAATGCCAAACGAATAGATGAACATGATCGATATATTCATCAAGTTTAGATTTTGATTTTGGGTGAATTCCTTTTATCTAATTCTAAAATTTACATTTTTTTTATATTTTAATATTATATTTTTTAATTTATTCATAAATTATCGAAAATAAATCAATATGAGGGCGACGAGTAAAGGGGCGAAAATTCGTGGACTCAAGTTAATTTGTGAATGCAAGAAAAATATACTACCTCCGTTCCTTTTTATAAAAGACAAACCACTTTTTAGATTCATTGAATAATCAATGTATTTTGTCAGTTTATAGACTAAATACATTGATTATTCAATAAACTTAAAAAATAAGTTGTATCTTATAAAAAAGAACGAAGGTAGTATGATCTTGTTCGTGGTAATCTTTAAATGCGGTTGGAAATCTAGTTTTTGGAAAAATAAAAAGTATATTCATATTTTTTTAATTTTAGTTTCCTTGGTTAATTTTGTTCGTATGGTAATAGATTATGGAAGTTGACCCATTACAACCAGTATTTTAGGTGTATATGTGGAGTTTCAAGCTTGATTAATATTTTCGTAGTAATAAATCAATCGCATTTGCTTTTAAGTTTATTTATTTATTATCCTTCGACTAATTTAGAAACACGGGGTTTTTCCGCTTACGAATTTGATATGCCATTCAGTTTCGTTAATTAAAATCTTTTATTTTTCTTTAAACAAGTTTATTTAAATATTTTCTAAGTAATAACTTGAATTAAAGATCACTTAAATGTCTTATGTGCAAAGTACATAAACTGGACAAACGTATAATCAATGTTAAAGTTATGTTAAAAAGATCAGAAATGATATATTAACACCATGGTGTACACCTACACCGTATTTACAAATCTTAATGTATTGGTTTTGTTGTAATTTACTTAATATACAAGGGTAATTTTGTAACTTTATAAATAATGTTAGGTTAAATGATTTTCAATGTATTTTTTCCTTTCACATCTGATACCTCTCCTCTCAAAACCCACGACCAAAATACTCTCTCAGTTCATCGTGTATCTTCAAGATATTCCTCGTGAGTTTGTTTGGAATCGGCGACCACCACGAGTAACCGGCGACCACCGTGACAGGAAGCTCGTGATCTCTCTCATCTTCTTCGTGTATCTCTCTCGTCTCTCATCTTAAGGTTAGATGTTCTTACATGAAGTCTTCCATAGAAAAGTTCTGAATATTGAAAAAATTCTGATTTTTCAAAACGTGTTCTGATATTCTTCTCACACGAACAACACCATCTTAATTTTTTTAAGGTCCTGAGAGTTATGTTGTTCAATTAGGGAAACTAAAAGAGGATTTAGGTTTAGGGTTTTTTCTTTTTAGGTTATTGTAATAGATTTCTCAATTCTAGGTTGTAATAGATTTCTTGTTATGTTATTGATAATGTGGTTATTTGGTTTTGGATTTTATCAGACTGAGTTCGTTATTGCTGAAACTATGGAATCACCAAGAAATCAAGATGAAATTAATGTAAGTTTTTTTATTTTTATTAGTTTTGTTATTCTGGTTAGAATGTTGGATCTTATTTATCAGTGAAAGTAATTAAGTTTTTTCATGAATTTAAGGTACGAATGAGGCATAGTTGTATTCCAGTGAATTTGAGCAGCATCAATGAAAAGTTAACACCAGGTCAACGAGCCCACATCGAATGCACCCCATTCAAATGGGCAATGAATATTTCTAACAACTTCTCAATCTCAGGTGGTTTATTATGGGAATTAGTAAGTAGGTGGGACGTACGAAGTAGGGGATTTAGGGTTAGGGATAGGATAGTTCCCTTTACTCCGGTTGATGTTTGTTTTACGCTTGGATTATCTATTGTTGGTAAGTCCCTAGTAGTAGAAGAAAACCAACAAAGTCAAACATTAGATCTTTTTAAAGGGGCTGAGGTAACTGTTCACAATATTCGCAAACAACTTTGTTACCAAAAGAAAAAATTAGTTAATTTTGTTAGACTTTACATATTACTCGCATTTGCGGAGTTTTACTTTCCCAAAACAGGGAATAAGGTATTTACCGGATTTATTAAACAATTAGATGATCTTGACTCACTTGATACATTTAGTTGGGGACTTGCTGTTTATAACTTTATAGTTTCTAGTTTATGTGAGTCTTCAATTGTGTTGAAGGAGGGGAAAAACAAGGCACAAAGACATTTAAACGGGTGTGCTGCCATATTGCAGGTAAATCTTCATATATAACTCTATAGTTTCATCATGTGTTTGGAATATTAAAAGTTATGAAATTCACATCTTGTAATATTTATTATAGATTTGGGCATTCAACCACTTATCTTTGGGGAAAGTACCTACTGTTGCTACGTTTTCGTTTCCACGTGTTTTGAATTGGCAAGTTATAACTATGAAGAAGAAAAATATTGAAAAAGCGTTTGACAAAAATATGGTAAGATTTTATGTGTTCGATTTGAGGAAAATAGCTTTTCTGTTGTCGTGTGTTTGAATTGATTGTTTTTTTGCTAGATAATTGATAGAGTGGTTGCAACAGAGAAGGAACTGAATTATGATATAGTCAATGCTGCTCTGTTTGAACAAGGACAACAATTTGAGAATGTGTATGATTATCAAAGATTGGTGGATGAAAATAAAGATTTCAAGGAGAGGATAGCAGCTCTTGAGGAGGAAGTGAGGATGATGAAAGAGGCAAGAGTTAACACTCCATTTCAGAATGAGGATGTTCGAGATGATCGACAGCTTATTAACTTTGTCACTGAAGATGCGGTAGAGACATCGGCTGGAGATATTGGACATAACACTCCACTTAATGATGTTGATTCCATGGTTGAAGAAAACCTGTCGAAGTCTAAATCTAACGTTGCTACAAGAATGAGGAAGAAACCAAGGAAGCGTGGAAAAAGAACTAGAATGAATTTGTAATGCATTAGTGTTGTAGAAATTTGATAAATATGTGTGGTAGAATTATGATGTGTTGTAGTGTAGAATTTGACACAATTTTAACATTTGGTACAATTATGATATGTTGTAGTTCATTTTGGATTTAAGTTGTTAATGTGTTGAATATTTTGAAGTATCATTTGGTTCCCTTTTTTGAAAGTCTGAAATTGCATTATTGTGTTATTGTGTTTATGTTCATCATTTGGTTCCCTTGTTTTGAAGTCTGAATAGGCATTAACTAAGTTTGGTTTTGAAGTTTGGTTCCAACAATGTATTAAGCAAGTCTGTGATAAAACAAGTTCCAACAATGTATTAACCAAGTCTGGGACAAAGTATTAACCAAGTATGGGACAAAATAATTTCCCTTTTTTTTGAAGTCTGGGTCTGCGTTAACCAAGTTTTACATTGTATTAACCAAGTTCCAGCAATGTATTAACCAAGTCTGGGACAAAGTATTAACCAAGTATGGGAAAAAATAATTTCCCTTTTTTTTTGAAGTCTGGGTCTGTGTTAACCAAGTTTTACATTGTATTAACCAAGTTCCAGCAATGTATTAACCAAGTCTGGGACAATGTATTAACCAAGTTTGAGACAAAATAATTTCCCTTTTTTTGAAGTCTGGGTCTGCGTTAACCAAGTTTTACATTGTATTAACCAAGTTCCAGCAATGTATTAACCAAGTCTGGGACAATGTATTAACCAAGTTTGAGACAAAATAATTTCCCTTTTTTTGAAGTCTGGGTCTGCGTTAACCAAGTTTTACATTGTATTAACCAAGTTCCAGCAATGTATTAACCAAGTCTGGGACAATGTATTAACCAAGTTTGAGACAAAATAATTTCCCTTTTTTTGAAGTCTGGGTCTGCGTTAACCAAGTTTTACATTGTATTAACCAAGTTCCAGCAATGTATTAACCAAGTCTGGGACAGTATTAACAAAATAATTTTATATATTATATATACCAACAAAGTTTAGTACAATTGTTATAATGACAAAACTAAATTTACAATCTTGCAACATTTACACTCCAAAAGTATATTTACAATCTTGCAACATTGAACTTGAATATTCCACCTGCACCACCAAATTTAACTATTATTAGTGTATGCAATGTTTTGAACAAGATTAAAAAATATTTTAAAAACCATACCATCATGTCAAATTAACCAAAATAGAATATATATATATATATGCGACAGTCTTCCCAAAATACACATGCCACTAATCATGTCAAATTTGTACAAACTTGGGATGAACCCATCAAGGGTGTTTCACATGTTGTCAAAAGATCCATGAATGACATACAAGTTCCAACCTGTACAATAACATACAAAAAATCTAAAATATGACGTGTATAAAATCAAATACATAATAAATTGGTATTACAATGATTACATATAATTTATCTGCAACAAGTACATATGTTTTCCGCAACTCGTACATACAAATTCCTCAAATTTAAAACACAACAAATTCCTCAAATAGTGCATACATATGCTTTCAAACATATGCTTTCAAACGTTATGTAATACAATTTTATAATGGACACACACCACAATAGTCGAATTTACATAATTTCCTCCACTAACAACCTCAAGAGATGATTCTACGCAAACGTTACTTCCAAATTGATTTCCCACCATTCCAATGTTGCACTCCTACAGTTAGAGAAACAAAATATTTAGATTCCATATACATACAAATTCGTATAAGATATCATTTATGCATGAAAATAGACATACCGTAGTAACCTCAATGTGATCATTTTTTTTGGTTCGCTTCTTTGACCTCTTAGTAATCGTTTCGGCGACAGATGTCTTTCTTTTAGATGGAGGACGACCTTTTCGCTTGACATGTTTTGGACTGCGAATTCTACTACTATTGATTGCATTAAAATCCTCATCGCCATTTTTTTCAATAACTGCATTATCCTTTGTGGACATATTAGAGCTAAACAAACGTAATGTTTCATGGAGGTCTTCGGTAGTCTCCTCCGACTCAGCAGCTACTTCAGCAACCTCATAAAAATGCTTGCATAATTTGTCAAACCTGTCCATTTGTGGCTTCAGCTCCATTACACCATAACTAGTCTTGATATATGAATGCTTCCTTTTAATGTTTTTCTTCCATCTCGATAAAACATACTTCTCTGGAAGACTTGTAATCCTCTCCTGACTACACACGGATAACACATGCCGACATACAATACCTCGAAACTCAAATAATGAGCATTCACATTTGAAATCATGGTTTTCCTTATTAAGCACAACTTTTAATACTCGCTCTTTGCGTAAGTCTCCAACTAGTATCTCCTCTAACACATGATACGTAGTAATACAACCTTCCACACTATTTAATGAGGCAGAACAATTCATCTTAGATCTGAATTCCACTTGAATTTCCTTGAATTTGGCATTAGTAAACTCACTTTGGAATTGCTTCTCAATGGACGAGTTTGACCCACATGGAATTATTGTGTCCATCGAATTAAAATCAGCTTCAAATTCCTTTTCTGCCCGACTTCTAAGAGCATTATCATATTGTTTCACAAACTGATTTAGAGTTGTTGTAGAATTGATATATCCATCAAAGAAAGCATGTATGCTCTCACTACGTTGTGTAGTTGACATACCGGCCCAAAAATATTTCCTTAACAACGTTGGTGCCCATCTATGACGTTCAGTATACAACCCACCCAACCAATCATTTTCATGGAGGTCAAATTTTTCTATGAATGAACACCATTTTTGTTCAAAGCTATCTGTTGTGAATGTATCATACACGGCTTCTTTCATTGCATACTTGATCCTTTTATATTCCCCATACCCGCTAAGCTTTTCTGGAACTTTTTTCATTATATGCCATAAACACCACCTATGACGAGTTGTAGGGAATACTAACTCAATAGCATTTTTCATAGCCTTACACTGATCGGTCACAATGCCCAAAGGTCCTTTTTCTAGCATACAACGAAGCCATGACTTGAACAGCCACACAAAAGAATTTGTGTCTTCACCCGATAGCAATCCACAACCAAGTAATGTTGATTGACCATGGTGATTCACACCCACGAATGCGGCAAAAGGCATGTCATACTTGTTAGTCAAGTATGTTGTGTCAAAAGTTACAACGTCTCCAAAGTATTCGTACGCGGCTCTGCTTCTTGCATCCGCCCAAAATACATTCCTCACATGAAAATCATCATCTAAATCTATGTCATAAAAGAAATTTGTATTCTGTTCCCGCATTTTACAAAAATAACTTATCAAAGCCTTACCATCACCTTCTTTTCCAATCGCACGATGCTCTTTGTTAATATAATTCCTCACATCTTTTTCACAAAAGGGTATATTTTCATGCCCTCCTGCATCTTTAATAAGCGATTGAAAAGTCTTGTTGATCCTTACTCCCGCATCATCATTGATTTGAATTGTTCTTCGTACATGTAAGTTCATTTTCTTGTTAGCCTTGAACAATCTTGCTTTTGTAGGACTAGTCTCATGAGAATGGTTTTCTTCAAATTGTGTAATGTACCACAAACCATCTTGTTTTAATTTAATACAAATCTTGGCAGGACAGTTTTTCGCTCTAGATGGAAGTGTCTTCAACGTGCATGAAATTTTTGAAATGTTAGACCCCTCTCTTGAACATGAAAGTATAAGGTAATGGAGCTCCCCGTCGTCTCCTTTTTTCGATGATCTAATCCTCCATCCAATCCCCTTTTTCAAAGCATACTCTTGATAATATGTTTTAACTTCCTCTAAACATGAAAAACACATTCCAATTACAAGAACCCAAAGTGATTCATCACCATCGCCGTGATCAACTTCTACATCTTCCCTTTGATTACTATCACCTTCTATCAAAATGCTTGAACTGTCCATTATGACTTAAAAACTGCACATAAATGTCAATATTATGTATAATAGAATTTTATAACAATGTTGGTTAATATAGTTCAAAATTATGATTAATATTGTCTATAACTTGGTTAATGAACGCCCAGACATGTGGGAAGGTTTATAACATTGTTTAGCAGTAGGTAAACATGGTTAATGGTGTGAGTAAAGTAGGATAATAATTTTTAGAACATGGTTAATGAATAGTCGTGAATAAACATGACATCAATAACAGTAAAGAAAACTAGGTTAACATTTTGCTAAATCTAAAAACATTTGAACAATCATGAATCCAGAAACTTACTGAGTTAAATCTTCATCTTCATAACTTAATGATGTTAAATAAAGAAAAGATGAAGATGAAGATGAAATGAAAAGAAAAATTGTAGATGAAATGAAGAGATAGATTGGAGAAGAAAAGAAATGTCCGTGTATCTTCATGAAGAAGAATGAGGTTAAGAGAGAGAGAATGACAAACTTGTTATTTTTGTATTGCACCCTGGCCCACAACAGAGATGCCATGCTGATAGTCTTTGTGTTATTATTTTTTTAATATATTTGGCATGCACTGTTCATACGGTGTAGGTGTACACCCCAGTGTAAGAATAGCAAAACTGTAAAAAGATATAGGTTATCACTATTTTGCATAAATGTACTTTTGGATTTGTATAAGAGGGATTATGAAGTTTATGCAAATTTCAAATTAGTTTTAAAATGATTCTTTTTATATTTTGGTGTAGTGTTCTTATTGATCATAATATATAATTAATCTGAGTATGAAATTTTTTTTAAAAAATTGATGTTGAAAAATTATTTATGGGTATTCATTGCCCAATCCTCTTGTATTGTTTTATAATTATATACATAAAAAAAATCCGTGTTAGCTTAAAGTATATATAAAACAACACTTATTAGTAGAAAGTGATGTCTAACAATACTTACACCAACGCTTTTATCAAAAAGCGTTGCCTAATGATCCTTTACACCAACATTATTAAAAAGTATAAAAAAAAGTGTCTATAGAGACTTACATCAACGATTTTAGAAGAAAGCACTGCCTATCGATTACTTATGCTAGCATTTTATGAGATAGCGTTGTTTAACAATACTATACACCAGCACTTTTAATAAAAAGTGCTTCCTAAATAGGACTTACCCCAACACTTTTATAGAAAAGCAATGCCTAAAGAGCACTTAATTCAACACTTTTATCAAAAAGTGTTGTCTAAGGATGTCTTACTCCAACACTTTTATAAGAGATCCCTGCCTAACGAGCACTTAATCCAACACTTTTATCAAAAAGCATTGCCTAATGATTCCTTACGCATACACTTTTATCAAAAAGTGTTGCCTTAAGAGGATTTACGCCATTGTTTTTAATAGAAAGCGTTGTCTAAAGTGAATCTAAGTTAGCGCCTATACATTAATAATAAACGATGTTTATACCTACATCAACGCCACAATAGACAGTGCTTAAAAGTGTTGTCGAAGATATAAAATAATGTTGTCTAAGGTCTTATATGGAATAATGTCATGATACATAATTTATCGATCCACTAGCCACACGGTCATGTAGATCTTAGAAGTTGGTTTGTCATAATGCATGTACAAACAACTAAACTTATCCATTATAGTGGGTTTTACGGTGCAACATACCCCTTGAGTCGTGGAATGGCCACTAAGGTGAGGTCTTCTGGGTTTACCTACCTCCCTTTGCCTAGCTTTTATACTCCTAATTTTAACCTACATTTACGACTGACCTTAGGTACTTTGATAATTACTAAACTCATATAATGTATTCCTCTTTCGAAATTTCATTTTCAGTACATGCCAAAAATAAAGTGTTGTAACACTTCTACACATCATTCCTTGCTATAGAGTTCTAACTCGACTCCAAGGGTTTATCACATTCATACTTCTCTCATTCTAGTTGATTATAGAGAACATCACATTATCAAAGAATCAATGATTTTTTTAACAATTTCATCCTATTGGAAACAATATTATGTTAAAATCCTAATCCTTAATCAACACACATTCTCTAAATGATCAATATTGATTACTATAAGAGAACAATCAAGTGTTTCCCGTTGATTTAAATGCACTTCATCACTTATAGCATAAGAAGAGAAATATACATCACTTAAATCAACTAGGCTTCAAGAAAATACAAGAAAATGGGATGTTATGGGGAAGCTACGGGTGTTAGTAGCAGCTGCTAAAACCCGTTGTTGTACACTTATAGCAACAACCTTCAATCATAAGAAAGGAACTAGGAAATTAACCAACAAGAACATGCATGTGAATTCAGATTGATTTTCAGAATCATTCTAGAATTTCACATTTTCATGAAAGACCATAATTAAATATATTAATTCCTTCAACTTTCATCAATTGAAGTTATGGTTTGCATGAAAATCAAGTTAATAACAAAATATGCATCTCAAGAAAACATTTAACACAACCAAACACACATAAAAGAATAAACACATATAAATCATTAAATTTCAAACACAAGTCATGGATTGAACGTTTCCCATCCCACATGCATCCCTAGTGAATTCTAATTCCTAACCATGATATCTATAGAACCCTGTCATAATGGTTAGAACCTCAAATTGGGAGAAGATAATGATGGATGATGATTCAAAGCTTGTCTAGACACTTCTTCTACAAAAAAATATACTAACACTTTGACATGCAATGAAAATTGTGGAGCTTAGATAAAGGTTCTTCTTCTTTTTTTTCACTACAATTCATAAGAGGAAAACACCCGTGTTTCTAAATTAGTCGAAGTAATAATTCTGATTAAAGATAACTTAAATGTTTTATGTGCAGAGTGTTGCACCCCAAATTTGTTCTACCTTTACATGGTTTCTAGTGCCACTTTATTTCGAATGAATAAAATGACACAATTGGCAAGAGATTGTGTGTGAGGAGTTGTGAGTGTGAAAGGTCAAGAGTTTGAATCCCACCTTCTTCACTTTTTGTTTTTCTTTTATTTTTATTCTAACTTTTCTATTTTTATAAAAAAAATAACAAAATAGTTTTTTTTTATTATTTAATTTTTATTTTCGTATTTTATTTAAATTATTTTTTAAAAATTATTATTTTTTCACTTTTTTTCATATTATTCATAAAAACATCCAAAAATTATAAAATTAAAAATATTAGAAAAGATTTTATTCTTTTTATAATACTTTTAATGTTTAGTAAATAAATAGGGTTTTAAGTTTGTTTTAATTTATTTTAGTTTTGACTAATTCTTTAAGTTGGACTTTAAAGTGGACATTAAGTTAGAGTTAACCCTAATTTGTTACCTATATAAACATGAGTTGCATTTGAGAAAAGGGGAGAAGGAGACAAAAAGAAAACGGCGGCCGTCAAGATCTAGAGGTTCAGAAGAGCTTCGAAGCTCATCATCATTACCTCCATTTGAGAAAGAGGAAAAGAGATCCAAAGAAGTTCGTCGAGAACCGTTGCCGCCGGCGAAGAACAAGCGAAAGCATCACCAACCGGCAACTGAAATGTAAGCTTTTATGTTATCCCAATTAAAACCTCTTCCAAATAATTAAACCTCCATTTCATTTTTTAAACCATTTTTTTATTCTAACTAAAAAAACTCTTTTTGTTAATTATAACTAAAACCAGTTTTTGATTATAATTACAGTAAGTAAAAACTTAAAATTTTTTCTTAATTAAAACACTAACTACTAGCAATTTTTTTTAAATAAATAAACAGTGTTTAAAACACTTTTATAGTTAGGTGAAAACATTTTTACTAACTTAAAATTAACCCACTCCTAAAATTAAAACTTTTTTTTTAAGTATTAAAATTAACATTTTTTTTAATGTTAAAATTAAGTTTTAAAGATTAAAAATTAAAACATGTTAGAAAGGGTTAAAACCTTTTTTTTAACTAGAACTTTCTTTAAAATTTTAAAACTAACATTCTTTTAAAGTAAAACTAACGAGTTTTTTTTTAAAATGTAAACTTCTTCTTTTAAACAAAACTTATGATTAGAGCTTTTTTTTTTTTTTTTTTTTTTTTAATTTAAGACTTTCTCTTTTAAAAATTAAAATTAAAACTTTTCTTTTTAAATTAAGATTAAAACTTTCTAAAGATAAAAAGTTAAAACTAAAGTTTTGTTTATTTAAAAATTAAAACCTTTTAAAATTAAGACTAAAATTTTAATAAAAACAAAATATAAAAATTAACAAAACAATAATAAAAATTCCAAATTGCATTTTCGTGTTTCTTTTAATATAAATTGTGTTTGCCATATTTCCGTCTAACTTTTCACTAATGTTCTCTGTTTCTCTCCTCAGATTATACATAGATTCCGATTCATATTTATTTCAATTTATTTTGTTCCATGGATGTAATTTACGCGAGGCCATGGTCGTGGTTTTATTTTATCTTTCTTTTTTTTTTGGGATTTGTAATTTACGCGAGTGATCTTCGCGACGCTTTCTTTACTTTCTGCATTTTAATTTCTGCCATATAATATCTTGCCATGTTTGCATGTTTTACCGTTATTTTTCCTCCGAAGAAATTAGGTTTAGCCGTTTGACCGCCGAGTCAATAACCCCAGTTTCAACAGCTTCTAAACCCTAATAGCCTAGGTGTCCCGCTGTGGATGAAAATACCCTTTAGCCTAGCTTTAGGTCAAAGAGTCGCCGTACTCTGCTTTATGGTTTCCCACCGTGGAATCCCTAATTTCAACTCTAATTTTAATTCAACTTTTCAGCATAGAAATAGGAGTTTCAAGACTCCACGTAAGCGTGTACTTAAGATACGTTTACTCCCATTGAAACCTTGACCACGGTCAAGAAGTTTCTAACCTCCCTTTCGAGGGGAACTACAATTACTCTGATTCCATTCCCGTCAGGATATGTAGGCACAAGATGCGACGTCTTGCTGAGTAAACTTAGGACTAACCCTTAGGTCTTTAGGTCACTCTATCCCTTAGCTCAATATATATTAAAGCAGATAATAAAATAAAAAAAAAGCATACAATAAACAAAAGGTTCCTGTAGAGTACTACAGAAGTTTAGGGTGCTAGTATCTTCCTTAAAGCTTAACCAACCCCTTACCTAGATCTCTCCCCGCATTGTCTTTACGATGCAAAATTAGGTTTTCCTCTTTTGACCTTTTCCTTTGGATAAATCAAAGAGCGGTTGTGAATTAAGAATTGTGATTCAAACTAATTAATAGTTTGATATCCTATTTCCACCGCAACACAGAGTACATAAAAACGAAAGATTTGGAAGAAGACATAGTCTGAACAGACATACATCCAATATTAAAGTTATGTTGAAAAGATATAGGTTATCACTATTTTTCATATATGTACTTTTAATTTTGCATAAGAGGGATTGTGAAGTTTATGCAAATTTCAGTTACTTTAAAAATGGTTCTTATTATATTTTGGTGTAACATAGTTCTTATTGATCACAATATATATTAATCTATGATTATGAAAGTTTAAACACAAATTTGATGTTGAAAAAAATAATTATGAGTATTCATTTCCTAATCCCCTTGTATTATTTTATAATTATATACATCATGAGAATCTGTTTTGCTTAAAGTGTCAATAAAAGAACACTTATTAGTAGAAAGTGATGTCTAACTTACACCAACGCTTTTATCATAAAGTGATGTCTAATGATGCCTTAAACCATCACTTATAAGAAAGTATAAGAAACAATGTCTAAAGAGAATTACATAGGCGTTTTAGTAGAAAGCGCTACCAACCGATTACTTATGCTTGCACTTTTTGAGATAGCATTGTCTAACGATACCAACGTCGTCACTTTTAATAAAAAGTGCTTCCAAAAGAGCACTTGATTCAAAACTTTTATCAAAAAGCGCTACCTAATTATGTCTTATGCAAGCACTTTTATAAGAAAACACAACCTAAAGAGGACTTAATCAAGCGATTTTATCAAAAAGCATTGCCTAATGATTCCTTACACCAACACTTTTATCATAAAACGCTGCTTTAAGAGGATTTCCTGCAACGCTTTTAACAGGAAGTGTTTCCTAAAGTAAACTTAAGCCAACGCTTATACATTAAAAATAAGTGATGTCTATACCTACAACAGTGCATAATAGAAAGTGCTTAAAAGCGTTGTCGAAGATATAAAAGAGCATTATCTAAGGTCTTATTTGGTATAATGTCAAGATACATAATTTATCGATCCCCTAGCCACATGGTCATGTAGACCTCAATAGGTGGTTAGTCAGAACACCAATAACGAACTGCTAAACCTATCTATTATAGTGGGTTTTACAGTTTGACCTACCCCCTAAGTCCTATAATATGCCCCCTAAGGCGAGGTCTTATGGATTTACTTGCCTCCCTTTTCCTAGCTCCTATACTCCTAATTTTAACCTACATTACTTCCAAAAATAATATAGTTAATATCTTCATTGTTGCGGTCATTACTGCCACTGTTTGTGACCACTGACGGTTCCTCTCTTCTGCCATCTTCGTAACCACCGCTATTTCTGAGGCCACCTTAATTTCTGTGGCCGTCACTGTTACCGCGGCCGACGTCCGACTCAGGTTGTGGTTGTTCGCCATGGTTGGATATGGTGTAAGCATGTGATAGGGAATGCCACTTATTGTTGTTATTCGCCATAGGAGGCTAAACGGGTATGTGAATTGGAACAGTAACCCCTAACCCAGGGCTCTTGGTACCATATTGGATGAAATAGGTAAAAGCTGTTACATTTTTATTCCTCAGCCAAAGACTGGTTTATATAATGAGAATACAATTTATACACTTAAATCTCTCCTTAACGGAGAATAAAGAAAATAAATGAAACTAAACAGAAAAAATTAAATAAGGAAATAAATTATTTTCCAATATTCTTGATAAGATTATCAAACACCTAACAGTGTCAGATGAAGATCTAGTGTGAAACACAATGGCTAGTATTCCACGTCCAGTTGTTCAAACAAATGATAGAGATCACTATAATGCTAGACCTTCTGTTTTTGATGGAGATGAATTTGATTATTGGAAGGAAAAAATAAAAAGCTTATTTCTAAGTCACGATGTTGATCTATGAGACATGGTAGTCGATGGTTACACGCACTCAATAGATGCAAGTGGCAATAAAATTAAAAGAAGAGTGATGATGCATCAACAGAAAAAGGATTATAAGAATCATCACAAAGCAAGAACCATCTTGCTAAATGCCATTTTATACACTGAGTATGAGAAGATCACCAATAGAGATACTGCTAAATGTATATTTGATTCTCTGAGGATGACGCATGAAGGGAACTCACAAGTCAAAGAAACAAAGGCTTTTGCCTTGATTCAAAAATATGAAGCGTTCAAGATGGAGGACGACGAAAATGTTGAGAACATGTTCTCAAGGTTTCAACCTCTTGTCGCGGGGCTTAAGGTTCTTGACAAAGGGTATTCTACTGCTAATCATGTCAAAAATATCATCAGAAGTCTACCTAAGTGTTGGAGACCAGTGGTAACTGTCCTGAAGTTTTCAAAGGACCTCAACAACACCTCTCTTGAAGAACTAGTTAGTTCTTTAAGAAGCCATGAGATTGAGCTCGAAGAAGATAAACCGAAGAGAAAGAGAAAGTCTATTTCTCTGAAGTATTTAGGAAGATCTGAGAAAACTAAAGCTCTTCAAGATGATACTAATGAAGAGTCTGAAGAAGAATCAGAAGAAGAAGATGAATTGCCTCTCCTTTCCAGACGCGTGAATCAACTCTTGAAGAAAAAACAAGGCAGATTTTGAGGACAACAAATTTCAGGTGGTTGTTATGAGTCTACTTCTGTATTCAAGAAAGCTACAGCCAGCAAATAAGCACCTGCTTTGAATGCAAGAAGCCAGGTCATTATAAGAATTACTGCCCCAAGTTGAAGAATGATAGGCCCAAGACGAAAGACCTTTGTAGGAATAAGAAGGGTCTTATGTTTATATGGGATAATTTAGAATCTTCTAAAGATGACTTTGAAGAAGTGCAAGTAAATGTGGCTCTAATTTCTTTCACAGAAGCTCCTGCAGAAACAAGTCAATCAGAATCAGAATTTGAGTCTGATTCTAAAGAGGTATTTTCTGAACTCTCGTTCTGAGCTTGAATCCAATTTATATAAGGTTAGGAAAAATATCAGAATATTTTTTGCAAATACAAGGATCTGAAGAAGATTAGTGCATTTGAATCAAAAGCTTACTACAAGCTTCAGAAAGATTTTTCAAGTTTGAGTAAAGAAAATCTTATTTTGAAAAACGACTCTATGTCTCTAAGCAAGATCTCAAACCTAAAATAAAAATCATTTCTAAAACCTCTAAAGGTTCTGGTGATATCATACAGAAGTACGATAAATCTTTCTAGAAGTTTCTTGCTAAAAGCTTGAATAGAAGCTTAATGGAGTTAGCAGGCACGTGACAAGAGGTATTGGCTATGATTCTTATGAAGAATCTGATTCTGAAAAAGATGATAAGCCGAATACTCTTGAATCTCATTTTTTTCCCTCTGGGAAACAAAATTATGTCAGGTCTAAAGGTAAATCTATTGCAAAACCTATGGCTAAAAAAAAACTCATGCCCGTTCTAATCATGCATTCATGTATAAATATCCTGCACAAAAACCTAAAGTTGTAAAAGAATCTAGAAAAAATAAACCAAAAGGACCCAAAGAGATGTGGGTACCTAAGGATAAAATCATTTGTGTTGTAGATACCTTTAGTAGCGAAGTTAAGACACCAGTCATGGTACCTGAACTATGGATGCTCGCAGCACATGGCGGGAAGAAGAAATATGATCAAATACATGGAACTTAAGCTTGGAGGCGTCATTGGTTTTGGAGGTGATCAGAAAGGGAAGATCATTAGCTCCGGAACTGTAGGTAACGATGTTGCACCCCAAAATTTGCCCTCACAATACAAGACTTTGTGTTCTAAGAAGGTTCACAAGGTTCACAAGTTCTCCAACAACTTGCATAACCTTTCATGAAGTTCATAAAGTCCACAAGCTACTTTATGAAGGTTCACAAGGTTCACAAGTCCCACAGTGCTTTCAATACCTTTCATGAGGTTCATGAAGCCCATAGGTTGCTTCTTGAAGGTTCACAAGGTTCACAAACTTCTCAACATCTACAAGACCTTTCATGAGGTTCATGAAGTCCATAGGTTGCTTCTTGAAGGTTCACAAGGTTCACAAAGTTCACAATTGGTCAGAAGAGTTGACAATTCCCTCAGACAATGCACCTCCTAAGCAGTGCATCCAAAACTAGGGTTTTGACTTTAATCAGGCTAAATGGACTTCCAAGACTTCAAGTGAGCTTCATAACATCTTATATGTGTATAAGAACCCCCATGTCAAGTTTCAAGACTTTTCTCAAAAGTTTGCTCAGTCAGATGATCAGATAAGTCAAAAGCAGTCAATGCAGTTAAAAGGTCAAACTGAGGTCAACTGTGGTCAAACCAAAGTCAAACTTCATGATTTTTTGTTTTGCCAACATCAAAGAGAGGTTGGGTGAGAAATATTATCATAATAACTGTAATACCCCAAATTTTGCCCTAAGATTTGTCGTCGCATTTCATTGCATTTAATCAATTACTAACAAATTTGTGTAGTCGTTTGACTTTTTGCAGGTAAATATCATATGGCATGCATTTTTTTTCTAAAAAGTAAAAATGGCACAATTGGCAGGAGGACATGTGTAAGGAGTTATGAGTGTGAGAGGTTGAGAGTTCGAATCTCACCTTTGTCACTTTTTTTTGTTTTTTATTATTTTTACTCTAAATTTTTCTATCTTTCATTAAAAAAATAACAAAAATAGTTTTTTATTATTATTTAATTATTATTTTCGTATTTTAATTAAATCATTTTTTAAAATATTATTTTTTTCACTTTTTTCTAAATTATTCATAAAAATATCCAAAAAATCATAAAATAAAAAATATTGAAAAAAATTTTGTTCTTTTTATAATATTTTTTATTTTAGGAATCAATAGGATTATTAGTTTTTATTTTAAGTTTATTTTAATTATTTTAAATTATTTAAATTTTATTTTTTCTTAACTAATTATTTAGTTTGGGCTTTAAAATGGGCTTTAGGGACATTATTGACAATTTGGTGTTAACCCTAATTTGTTCCCTATATATACATGTGTTGCCTTGTTGGAAAAAGGGGGAGAATGAAAAAAACCTAAGAGGAGTGAGTGCCGTTTGTCGTTATTTAGTTTTCTTCTTCATCCATTACTATTGTTTCTTTTTCTTCATCGTTTACCGTTATTTCTTTTCCTTCATCTATTACTGTTGTTTCTTTTTCTTCATCTTTTACCGTTATTTCTTTTTCTTCATCTATTACCGTTATTTCTTTTTCTTTATCTATTACTGTTACGTTTATATATATATAATTTTTAAATTGTTAGAGTTTATATATATAAGATTTTTGATCGAATTATGTCGATACGATGTTTGCACATTTGTGTGCATGACGCGTGACATTTGTGTTAGTTCGATCTGGTTGCGATGATCGCATTTTTGTGTGAGCAATAATACTATTTTTTGCTTAATTTCTTTTTCTTTGCGATAAATTTTGTTTCGTCCGATTTAGATCTGGTTGCGATGAGCGCATTTCTGCGTTAGCAACATTGTTGGGTTATTTGGCACATTTAAAATTCATTATTGCTTTATTATTATTATTATTATTATTATTATTATTATTATTATTATTATTATTATCATTATTTATTATTATTATCATTATTATCATTATTATTACCATTATTATTATTATTGTTATCATTAATTTATTAAAATTTGTTATAATATAAAAATCTGTTTTTTAAAATAAATAACATTAACATCTTTTCCAAATTAATATGAAAACCTATTATTTTTAAGAAAAACTTTTTTTTAGATAAATTTAAAATAATAACTAAAATCTTTTTTTTAAAATAATAACTAGAACCGTTATTTATTTTATTTTATTATTGTTCAATTCAAATTTCATTATCATATTGTATCTGCTCCTCTCATGTAACCTCGCGAACTTAACAATCGCTCTTTAAATTCTGCCTTTAAATTTCTGCTTGCATGGTTTAAATTATGACATTATCTCTCTGTTTGCATGATTCAATTATCTCACGCGTTTACTATTATTTCTGTCACATTGCACACATCCGAAGGTTAGGTCTAACTGTTTGGCCGCCGCGCCAATAGTCCGTAAAACTTCACACATTCAATTTCAAATCCTCAAAACTACAAACTACAAACCCTAATTTTCACAAATGCCTCGCCGCAGGCAAAATTACAATTTTACCCTTAGCATTAGGTCAAAGAGCCGCCGCGCTCATTTTAGGGTTTCCCGCCGTGGAATCCCTAATTTAACCCTAATTACAACTTAACATTTCAACGTAGAGATTTGGAGTTTCTACACTCCACGTAAGCGTGTCCTTAAGATGCGTTTATTCCCCTTGAGACCTTGACCACAGTCAAGAAGTTTCTAACCTCCCTATTAAGGGGAACTACGATTACTCTGATTCCACTCCCGTAAGGATACGTAGGCACAAGATGCGATGTCTTGCCGAGTAAACTTAGAATTAACCCCCTTTATTATTTATTATTGCTTATTTATATTTTATTTATCTTTGCTATTTAATTATTTTGCTTATTATTTTGTAATTGTTTCTTGGATGTAAAGTTGTTTAATTATTTAATTATTATTATGGTTAGTAATTAGGGAGTGTAACAACATGTATGTAATATTAAAATAAATTTAGATCACTTTTAAATAAAGATAACTAAAATAAACACGTCACACACGTAAGTCGATTTTAATCGCCGTCTCACTTCCTAAGGATATCCCTCAAGTTGCCTACGAATAATGGTTAAGTGGGGTGTATAAAGCAAGTCCCTCAAATAAAAAAATCATCAAAGTCCCTTATGGTTGCCTTTACGAATCAAGTCCCTTTCGAAAAATGATGATGGTCCCTTATATGTGCTTATTACATCCCACAATGGCCTTCAAAGTCAAATTGTCCCTCACATACCCCTTAACATCCAAAGTAAGGACTACCTACTCCATTATAGTAGGGATAGTCTTACTAAGGAAAGGATAAAGAATAAGAAAGACCTTAAAACATTAGGGTAGGCTACTCCTAGATACTTGCTCACTTCAAACTTTTTTCACACTTAAACAAATTTCCAACAAAATTTTCAAACAAGTTTTTTTCACATCCATACACGGATTATTATTAAACTATTCTGAAATTTTTTGCTATTCACACACTACACTTTCAAAACAATTCAAAAGTGAGCTTAAGTACCTAAGAGCCCATGGATAACCATGGATGAAAAGGGTGCTAACACCTTCCCTTTTCATAACCTACCCCCCGGACCCAAAATATTCTCTAAGGTCTTTCCTGTTCTTTTATAACCTTTCCTTATGGATAAAATAAAAGTCGGTGGCGACTCTTGCTATCCGCAACATTGTTTAAAGTCAGTTCTCCCACCGTGTTACAGAACTGGCGACTCTGCTGGGGATCTATTTAAGAGGGGTACCCTTAGGAATTAAGATCACTTTAAATTGTTTGCCTTGTTTGCTTTATTATTATATTGTTGGGGTGCTCTTATGTGTGAAAGGTCCTAACCCGGATCTAGTGTACCTTAGGTAAATGTCAATAGACCAAGGAAACTGTACGACGTATATCGATACGGTTGATCTGGTGGCCATAGTTAGTGCGACTTCTTGGTTGGTGCTTATATTCCTTAAGTCAAGTTGAGGATAATATTGAGGCTTCCATATGTTGTCAATGCACTAACTGACTTTTAGAACCCTAGTTAACTCATCTTGGCCTTTAGAAAGTAGTGAGGTAACCGGCTTTGGTGCAGACTGAAGTGGGTTGACACTCGATACTACGCTCATTGAGATCTTAAACTTGGAGGGTTTTGGTTGGCAAGTAAGTTGCCTTCTGAACAACCACCCTTGTGAAGGATCAATGATATTGAGATCCCTTAGAACCTGGTTACTTTTGTAGGACAGGATGAACCATATAACTTCAGGGGAGGGTACTTGCCTTTGAACCTCATGCAAGCCTTTAAACCTAGGGCTATGGTGTGACTTGTTTGTGTGTGCCACATGTTTGTGATTGAACATAACATCATGACATCATCATGCATCATGAGCATATCATTTTCCCTAACCATTTCAAGGACCAAGGGATTTATTTTTGTTCTTTGTTGCAGGTCATGGCTTCTGCTCGTAGAAACACCATCAGGATCAACTTTGTAGGGATACCTCCCAAGCTCAAAGAGTGGGTTTCCCAAGTGTCTGATCATTCCCAGTTCGTCCAGAGACATGGTCACTTATTGGATCTAGTTACTTCAGGGTTCAGTGAAGACATGATGAGTGTGTTGTTTCAGTTCTTTGACCCTAAGCACCATTGCTTTACATTTCCTTATTATCAGCTGGTTCCAACCATGGAGGAGTTCTCTAAACTTCTGGGTATACCTGTTCTTGATCAGAAGCCATTCACAGGCTTAGAGAAGGAGCTTAAACCAGAAGTTATTGCTGCAGCTCTACATCTGAAGAAGTCTGACATTGTTCTAGAGACGAGAAGTGGAGTTAAAGGTATTCTTGCCAAGGTATTAGTGGATAAAGCTCAAATGTTCTTGAAGGCTATGAGCTACGATGCTTTTGAGGAGATCTTAGCCTTATTGATTTATGGCTTAGTGTTGTTCCCCAATCCTGATCAGTTCATAGACGTTCATGCCATCAACATATTCCTGAGTCACAATCCAGTGCCTACCTTACTTGGAGACATCCTACATTCTCTTCACACCCGTACTACAAGGGCAAGAGGAACTTTGATGTGCTGCATACCTTTACTTTCTAGGTGGTTTATTTCTCACCTTCCTCGCTCAGTAATGAAGAATGAGCAAGGGTTCAGATGGTCCAAGAGGATCATGTCACTTTCTCACTCAGACATCCATTGGTGCTCCAGATCTATGGAGAATGTCACCATCATTGACCGTCGTGGGGAGTTTCCTAATGTACCACTTCTAGGCATAAGAGGAGGCATCACCTACAACCCATCTCTAGCTTTACGACAGTTTGGTTACGCCCGGAGCGATGGTCCACATGACATGTTGATTCAGGGCATTGTGTTTGACTACGACAACGATCTTCAGGGTTACCGTCAGAGATTCATACGAGCTTGGGGAAAGGTAAACAGGATTGACAGCAAGACACTGGAGCCTAAGTACACCATTCCTATGGAGGCTTATCTCAGATGGGTACGATTTCGTGCTCAGACACTCATGATGCCATATCCTGCCATCCTACCAGTTACCATGGAACCTGTTGCTGAAGGAGACACAGCTTATACCATCCTTCACCCAGACATGCCTACTGATATGGAAGACTTGCAGAGATCATGGATCCAACTGAAAGAGCAAAGGGATACTTTCGAGGCTCATTACAAAGCAAGCCAAGCAAGGATCCTAGAGCTAACAAAGCTACTTCATGAGGAACGAAACCTCAACTCATACCTCAACACCAAGAGGAAACGTCCATGGGAGACTTAAAACCCCATCTTTTGTACTTATTTCGTTTTCATTTTTTGTAAGCCTAAAAGGAAAAACAAGTTATTACTAATAAAAAAGTTACTTTCTTGTTTGTTTAAGCAAATTTAAATCCTGCGGTCCTTGAAAACATTGCATATGCATTCCCATATCATTGCATCACAGGTTTTTAATTGTGCACATGTTTCTCATCTTCTCGCTGTTTATTTCAGCAATGGCTCTTGAACAATCAGTTAAGGATCTCCAGGCACAGAATGCACAGTTCCAAGAGCTGATCCTGAACCTATCCAAGGGGCAGGATGAATTGAAGACACTGCTGGCCAAGAAGACTAAGAAGGCTAGAAGGTCTGCTGGGTTGCTCAACATGGGAAGAAGGTTCAAAGGTCCTGTCAAGACCTAGGAACATGTTGAAGACTATGAATCTGAAGAATCTGAGCAGGAGAGAGGCAGTCTCCACAACACTATGGGGGACTCTGATTCTGAGGCTAACTACTACCATGAGCCTAACGAAGACAAATTCAAGATGCTGGTGGATAGAATGGATGCTATGGAATTACAGAAATCATCTGGGCTGGATTTCGAGGATTTGAGCTTGATATCTGGGGTGGTCATACCCATTGGGTTCAAAGTTCCTACATTTGTTGTCTATGATGGGGTCTCTTGTCCCAAATTGCATCTGAGGTCTTATGTCAGAAGAATGCAACCCCACACTGCTGATAAAAAGTTGTGGATCCATTTCTTTCAAGAGAGTTTATCTGGAGCTCAGCTAGAGTGGTATTATCAGTTGGAGAGTGTCAACATCAGAGATTGGAATGACCTTGCTGAAGCTTTCTACAAGCAGTATCAATACAATGCTGACTTAGCCCCCACTCGCATGCAGCTTCAAAGCATGTCTATGGGTGCCAAAGAAAGCTTTAAGGAGTATGCTCAGAAGTGGAGAGACTTAGCTGGAAGAGTTCAACCCCCTTTGACTGATAGGGAGTTGGTTGATATATTCATGTGTACGCTGAATGGTCTGTTTTACAGTCATCTCATTGGAAGCTCATCATCTGGCTTCACGGAGTTGATCATGACAGGAGAGCGAGTAGAGAATGGTATCAAGAGTGGTAAGATCCAAGTGGGCACTTCTTCATCAGGTGCTGCAAAGAAGCCTCCCACTGGGAAGAAAGAATCTAATGCTGTGTATGGTCAGCCTGATCGTAACAGAAGGCATCAGTCTGTTAGTGCAGTTCATATTTCAAATCCAAACGACAGAGCAGCCTCAAGGAAACCAACAGAGGGCTAGAAGACAGTTCACGAAGATCAACATGTCAATGGCTCAAGCATTGCAACACTTGTTGAAGGCTGAACTTATTACCCTGAGGGAGGCTCCTCAGAATCCCAATGTTACCTCTCCCAAGTACAATCCCAATGCACGATGTGCATATCATTCAAACTGTCCAGGACATGATACTAATAACTGCTGGGTCTTGAAGAACAAAATTCAGGATATGATTGATGCTGGAGAAATTGAGTTTGATCCACCAGGTACTCCAAATGTGATTACAGCTCCAATGCCAAATCACGAGAAGACTGTCAACGCCATTGATGAAGATATTGATGAAGATCTGCATGTCTATTCAGTTATGGAGTTGAGCACACCATTGTCTGTTATCAAAAAGAGGTTAGTACAAGCTGAGATCTTTCCAGGTTGTCGTGAAGATTGTTTGTATTGTACCTATAAGCCGGATAGTTGCTTCATTTTGAGAGATGGGATTCAACGTCTCATGGATAAGTATACTATAGTGTTTGAAAGAAGACCAGCATCTGTAGAAAGTATGGTAGATCATCTGACTCAGGGTAAGAAGATTGAAGAGGTTGATATGGTTGACAAAGTACCACTAAGAATCACTTAAAAGGGTCCCATTAAAATCACTCATCAGGGCCCGATCAAGATTACTGCTGAAGGTCCTGTGAAAGTTGTCGCTGAAGCCAGAGTAGCTCCTCTGATCATTACCACTCCTGGTCCTATTCCTTATACGTCTGACAAAGCTGTGCCTTGGCACTATGGGTCTGATGTTTACATCCATGGTGTCAAGCAGGAGCCTTTACCTGATATGCCTGTTGACATTGATAATATTGCTGGGTCTAGCAAGATCACTCGTAGTGGAAGAGTCTTCTCTCCTCTAGTTGCTTCTAAGAGTGCAGTTACCCCTGCTGTTACTTCCACCACTGATGCTCGGGGCAAGGGTCCTGTTATTGAGCCTGTATCTACTGATGTGCCAGCTGCTGATGACCTCTCTAAGCAGATGGAAGAAGTATTGAAAATCATTCGCAAGAGTGGTTATGATATTGTTGATCAGCTGGGGCATACTCCCTCGAAGATTTCTATGCTCTCCCTGTTATTATGTTCTGAGGCTCATGCCAAGTCATTGATCAAGTTTCTAAAGATGGCTCATGTACCCAGTGCAATTTCTGTGGACCAGTTTGAGAATTGTGTTGCTCACCTGACCTATGACAACGGGTTAGGATTTTCTGATGCTGACTTGACCCCTGCCAAGAGGGACCATAACAGGGCCTTGCATATTTCAATTGAATGCAGGGGCACTACCCTGTCTCATGTGCTGATAGACAATGGTTCCTCGCTGAATGTGTTGCCTAAGGAAGTCCTGAACAAGCTGAGTCCTGAAGATACGGTATTGAAGCCCAGTAATATTGTGGTAAAGGCTTTTGATGGTTCTAGAAGAGTAGTGCATGGGGAAATTGATCTTCCAATCAAGGTTGGCTCTCAGGTGTTTACTGCTACATTCTATGTGATGGATATTCGTCCTTCGTACTCATGTCTGCTTGGTCGTCCATGGATCCATGGGGCAGGTGCTGTGACCTCCACATTACATCAAAAGTTGAGATATTCGGTGAATGGAAAAGTTGTTACTGTCTTTGGAGAGGAAGAATACTTTGTCAGCCATGTAAACACTTTCAAGTATCTGGAAGTAGAAGGTGAATACATTGAAACTCCATGTCAGTCATTTGAAGTGGTTCCCTGGGCTGTTAAGGATTGTGTGACTCCTCCTGCTGTGAAGAAGGTTCCTGTGGTCATCAGAAACCCTCCAACAATGGCAATGGCCTCCCTCAATGATGCAAAAACTGTGGTGGAAGAAGAGTCCCAGAAGGCTGTCCGTCGTGCCCGTGCTGTTCGTATCACCAATCAAGGGGTTATCAATGCTGTGGGAGATCAAGATGAAGACTACAACTTGGAGGCATGGATTTTTCCTACTTGTTAGACTAAGGCACGGATCTAGAAGGGGGGGGGGGGGTTGAATAGATCCCTTTTAAAAATTTGAGTGGCGCTACCAATAAAATTGGTTTTCAAAATTGTTTTCAAATGCGGAAGCGGCCTTGGAAAATATAGTCTAAAACGAACAACTATTGGAGAGCCGGATATGCGTCAAGCAGATGAATTTAAGACGATAACGGATAGTAAATCACTACACACTTTTATGCAAAACTCAGATGTGATTCACTCGTACTATTTCCTTATTCCAATGATCAAAAATTACACCAAAACTAGCAGCAAAATTAAGGCAATTTTAGTTCAGCACTTTTGTCGAACAGTTGGTGTGCACAAATACCTTAAATGATATTTGTGTTGAATGAGTGATTGAAAAAGCCTTAGTACAGTATTTCTATTGTACTTAGTAGTTAAAAAACAGTGTTTCACCAACTCACTCAATCAATACTACAATTTGACAAAATCACTTATTCTAGAATCACTTAATTTTTAAGCTGTAATTGAAAATGCAGAAAATAAAGGAACACAAGATTTGATGAGGCAGTTCCCCCAGTCGTCCTCGCGTTGGGGTACGTCTGCCCTCAATTCTACAATGAGAATTGAGATATGTATTGAATAGATATCACCTGTTTGGTAGAACAGTTATACACAAGAATCGATAGACAATTGATACAAACAATCTTAATGTTGCTGATAATTTCTACCACTTCTTGCCCCTTGATTCAAGATGAATCAAGTCCTCCAATTTGATGTGAATGACCTCCGATTGCAGCCACCTTATTGACAACTCTTCCGTTGATCAAACCTTCGGCACGGCTGATCTTAGACACACCCAAATTGAACCCGGAACGTCTTCAACCTTTCAACGCCCTAGCTACTAGATTGATCAACCTTCCGCTAATCAATCACCTTCGCACTCGCTTGATTGTTGAACCGACGATTCCGTAACAAAAGCCTTCAAAACCTGTAGTCTTGATAGGTAAAACCTCAAAGGTTTTCTCCCAAGAAACACCTGCACCAGCTTCCACTCGAACCGGATCTTCAATCACGCGTTCGAACCTTATCACCGTCGAGCAAACCACAAACCGCAGCAAAAAATTGATTATCTGTAATTTGAGGATTTGTGAGTTGATTGAACGATGAAGATGAAGAACACTGATGCACCTCTTTCACGTTTCTTGACCTGAACACTTTCTCACAATGCTTTCAAAAATGTTCTTGTTGTTAAAATTGAAAAGACAGCTATTTATAGTAATATACAAAACAGACAGTTGACAGATCAATGAAACATAGCAGAATTTCTGTTTCTGCGCGCGAACGGTCGACCATAGGGTCGGCGTGCGCTGAGCCGTGTGACACTCAAACTGTCATGCGCCGAGTCAGCGGTCGACGCATGATCTTCATGCGCTGAGCCGTCTGATTCTTAAACCTGCATGCGCCAAGTCAGCGGTCGACGCATGGTTCCATGCGCTGACCCGTGTGAACTGAATGAAACTGTGTGCTGACGGTATGGTTGACTCATAGCTATAAAACCTGCAAAAATTGATATGTTTGTTGTTTCGTGCATCTTGTCACGACCAAACATTAGTCACATATATTGCCAATGAAATATGATGATTTAAAAGGATATAGGAAGGATGTAATATGTTAAGTATTGCATGATGATTCTGATTCATCTGAGGTTGTACTTTGTCATCACCGTAAGTATGCATGACGACTCCGATTCATCTGAGATTGTACTTTGTCATCATCGAAACTTGAGAACGTATGTTGTGAGACAGTTTTCCCTCACATTCTCCCCCTTTTTGATGATGACAAACCTGTGCGAAGCTTGGTGAACACAACATGCGATATCTTTAACATAGTAGTAAGCTCCCCCTTTCTTTTACAGTCATAGCTGTTGTGATCTACAATCTACCTGTCTTTTCTCCCCCTTTGACAACATCAAAAAGAGGTAAACTCGTGACACAATAACAACACATTGAATCATGCATAAATGAGATACCAACAGATGAGAAGTAAACAACAGTTATACATACGATGGAGATAACAGTTAATAGATTACAGAACCACAAAAATGTCATGATAGCAACATAGAAGTAAGCAACAATCATAGTGAGTTTGGGCAGAAAAGCAAAACACAACAAACAAAATGAATGCAAGCCAAAACAGGAAACAACAAATGACATATGAGCGCAT
The DNA here is from genome assembly GCA_963859935.3 of Lathyrus sativus. Classification (NCBI taxonomy): domain Eukaryota; kingdom Viridiplantae; phylum Streptophyta; class Magnoliopsida; order Fabales; family Fabaceae; genus Lathyrus; species Lathyrus sativus. The sequence continues at coordinate 447,731,003 of OZ012737.1, forward strand.
GCTAATAGCCCCGTCCACGTCCGCGACCACGACCACGCCTGTCATAGTAATGAGGATGGCGTTGGGGATGAGCTAGATCAGTAAATTCTTCTGTGATGTTATTCAAAAAGTCAAGACTGTCGACAATGGCGCGCTCTTCAGCTTGATGACAGTGAGTTAGAGTCTCGAATCGAGCGTCCAGCTGAGTCGACATTCCACTGATCCGTTCATTTTGGTTATGCAGTTCAGAACGAATTTGTGCCATTCTTTCATTTTGATCCCTCATGAATTTTTGCTGTTGTTCCTGCATATTGGTCATAAAATTTCGCTGTTCCAACTGTTATGGTCGACTCAATATGCAACAAACAGCAGATTTTTGTATTTTACCATATTCAGAGGTACATGCTATGCAAAAATGATGTCATGACATATAAGAAAAAAATATCTATATACATATGCAGTAGATGTCATACAAATTTAGCGTAGTATAAGCGATATGATTTGAGATCAACAGGATTATCAAACAAAGAGAGAGAGAAAGAACAATATCACCTTGATGCCTGATTTGCTTGATACACAACATACTTATACTTACACGAATATCAAATTGTTAGAAGTACAACAGCATGATTATTTGAATGAAATAAGATAACATCAGCAAATATTATTCCCGTTCCGAAATGTCGAGGATGCCAAGTTCTCGGCGGATATGAAAGAAAGGTTCCGTTGCTAGCGGCTTTGTGAAAATGTCCGCTAGTTGGTTTTTAGTGTCAACGTGTTCAAATACAACATCACCTTTCTCAACATGGTCCCTAAGAAAATGGTGTCGAATTTCTATATGTTTAGTGCGAGAGTGTAATACGGGATTTTTGGTAAGGTTAATAGCGCTAGTGTTGTCACATAGGATAGGAATACGTTCAAGTTTAAGATTGAAATCTAGTAGTTGTTGCTTAATCCACAGAATTTGAGCACAACAACTACCAGCGGCAACGTATTCCGCCTCGGCCGTTGATAAAGCAACTGAAACTTGTTTCTTGCTATGCCAACTAACCAAGGAGTTTGAAAACAAATGACATGTACCACTAGTGCTTTTCCTATCCGATTTGCACCCGGCAAAGTCGGAATCGGAGTAACCTACCAACGAGCAATCACTACCCTTAGAATACCACAATCCATACTTCGGGGTACCTGACAGGTATCGAAGAATTCGTTTAACAGCTTTTAGGTGGGATTCTTTGGGACATGATTGGTATCGTGCACACATGCACACACTAAACATAATATCAGGACGTGACGCAGTAAGATAGAGAAGTGAACCAATCATACCTCTATATCGTTTTACCTCTACGTCCTTGCCATTTTCATCTTTATCCAAATTTACGCATGTAGGCATTGGGGTGTCTATGGCCTTGGATTTTGCCATGTCAAATCTCTTGATCAAGTCCAAACAATATTTTGTTTGGCTCACGAATGTCCCTTCTTGGAGTTGTTTAATTTGCAGGCCGAGGAAGTATGTGAGCTCCCCCATCATACTCATCTCGAATTCGCCCTGCATGAGGTCAGAAAACTCTCTCACGAGATTCATGTTAGTGGATCCAAATATAATATCGTCAACATAGATTTGCACCAAAATCAAGTGCTTTCCTTGACGTTTAATGAAGAGTGTAGTGTCAACCTTTCCTCGTGAGTACCCCTGATTAAGTAAAAACTTACTTAGTCGCTCATACCAAGCTCTAGGAGCTTGTTTGAGACCATATAAAGCTCTTTTTAACTTGTAAACATGTTCAGGGTATTCATGAGATTCAAAACCGGGAGGTTGAGACACATATACTTCTTCATTTATGTGACCGTTAAGGAACGCACTTTTAACATCCATTTGAAATAACTTAAAATCCTTTGCACATGCAAAGGCGAGTAAAAGGCGTATAGCCTCGAGTCGGGCAACCGGCGCATAAGTTTCCTCATAGTCGATGCCTTCCTCTTGGTTATACCCTTGAGCGACCAATCTCGCTTTATTACGGGTTATTACCCCGTTTTCGTCCAACTTGTTCCTAAACACCCATCGGGTGCCGATTACTCGATGGCCTCGCGGAGGAGGGACAAGGTCCCATACCTCGTTTCTTTTAAACTGATTTAGTTCCTCTTGCATCGATAAAAACCAGTGCTCATCGAGTAGGGCCTCTTTGGGGTTTTTAGGCTCTATTTGTGAAACGAAAGCGAAGTGATAACAAAAGTTACTTAGCTTAGATCGAGTGGTGACTCCCTTTGTGATGTCTCCGAGAATATTGTCAATTGGATGATCTTTACACGACTTCCAAGCTTGAGGGAGATCATCGTTTGTAGGCGGATGAGCTTCCTCAGTTACCTCATGGTGTGCATCCTTATCCTCCTCAATTTTGACTCTATCGGGTTGATCAATCCCCGTTTCGCCACCTTTGAGTATGTCTTCTGTGGATGTACCTGCACCATGAACAACACTATCCTTTCCGACATTTCTCGGATAGGACTCATCAAACGTAACGTGCACAGACTCTTCAACAGCTAGTAATCTTTTATTATAAATCCTATATGCTTTACTTGATTGCGAGTACCCTAGAAAAATGCCTTCATCGGCTTTTGAATCAAACTTGCCCAAGTTTTCCTTTCCATTGTTTAATACAAAGCACTTGCATCCAAAAACATGAAGGTGAGAAACATTAGGCTTTCGCCCTTTTAAAAGTTCATACGGAGTTTTGTTTAGAATGGGGCGGATGAGTACCCTATTCAAAACATAACATGCCGTACTAATGGCGTCGGCCCAAAAGTATTTTGGTAAACCACTATCATTAATCATTGTTCTTCCCAATTCTTCTAAAATTCTGTTTTTACGCTCCACAACCCCATTTTGTTGAGGAGTTCGTGGAGCCGAGAAGTTATGATCGATGCCATGGTTACCGCAATATTCTTCAAATAAATGATTTTCAAATTCACCTCCGTGGTCACTTCTTATTGACACAATGTTTGTATTTAACTTATTTTGGGAGAGCTTGGCAAATCTCTCAAAAGCGGCAAACGTGTCACTTTTACTCACTAAGAAGATGGTCCAACAGAACCTAGAAAAGTCGTCCACTATTACGAATCCGTAATAGTTTCCTCCTAGACTTTTGATCCTAGACGGCCCAAACAAGTCCATATGAAGTAGTTCAAGAGGTCTCGTTGTTGAAATAATCTTTTTGGATTTAAAGGAGATCCTCGTTTGTTTTCCTTTTTGACAAGCATCACAAAGGTGATCCTTGGTGAACTTAATTTTGGGAAGTCCTAGTACTAGATCTTTTGAGACAATCTTATTGAGTAAGTCAAAGTTGACATGCGCTAAGCGCCTATGCCATAGCCATGAGTCTTCACTCATAGATATGAGACATTGATCGCTTGTTGGGGATACCACATTCAAGTCAAGCATATACACATTGTTTACTCTAAAACCAATAAACACATTCTTCTTATCACTTTCATGCACAATTTTGCAGCAATCTTTTGAAAAGGAAACATTGTAACCTTTGTCGCATAATTGGCTAATGCTAAGGAGATTATGTTTAAGGTTTTCGACAAGCAACACATCGGAAATTGTAGTAGAGGAGGGATTACCTATACTACCTTTACCTAGTATCGCTCCGCGGTTGTTATCACCGTATGTTACATACCCTTTCTTCTTAGCCACGAAGTCTATGAATAAGGATATGTCTCCAGACATGTGCCTTGAGCACCCACTATCAAGAACCCATCTTCTCTCGGTGGACTCGACACATTTCACCTGTCAAAATATAACTTACAAAAGGGAGGTACCCAATGGCATATTGGGTCCTAATAGGTTAGCGACAAGACGGTTGCGTTTGGGCAACCATTGGTAGATGCCTTTAGGAACAAGAAATCTCCTAAATCGACATTTACCAATGGAGTGGCCTTTCTTGCAACAGTAAAAGCATACAAAGTCGACATTAGAATCACTTTCACTTGCTTGATCCCTAATTACATATGCATATTTTTGATATGGGTTTATCATACTTTTTCTAAAATCCTTTTTATCGATTGCAAATGTAATTTTAGGTTCAAGTGCCTTGTCTAATTTGGCCTTAAGGTTTCTAACCTCACCTTGCCAAATATGACAAGTATCACAACCAAAGTTGAAAGGATTATTATTGTCCTTACAATCCGATTCATTATCTTTCACAATGGAAGCCTTAAGGTCCTCTAATTTCTTTTCGGACTCTAAGACTTTGTGCTCTAAATATGTAAAAATTCTTCTATTAGAAGCAAGTTTCTTAAAGGCTTCAGTTGCTTCCTTGTGTAAAACATCGAATGCGGTTTGTAATTCGGAATGAGACATATTAGATGACATATTATATCTAGAGTGACGTACCTGTTTCTTTTTCTTTTTCTGATTTGCGGAGAGACATAGATTCACGGACTCTTCTTCATCACTAGAGCTTTCATTAGAGGAGGAAGAATCACTGTCGCTTTCCCACGCGATGTACGCCCTCCTAGGCTTTGATGCTCTCTTATGTGACTTCGATTGTTCCTTTTCTTTTCCCTTGTTGTTCATTGGACAGTCCGGTTTGTAGTGACCGGGCTTTCCACATTTATAGCACGTTCCTCTAGTCTTTTTGCCTTTTTGATTGTCATCTTTGGAGAACCTTGATTGCCTTCGGAAATTTACCAGGTTCTTCTCCGAATGTTGGATGCCGTTCTTTCTCACGTACCGGTTATACCGTTTAACGAACAGCCCCATGTCCTCATTTATGTCTTCTTCTTCGTCGTCGCTTGAAGAATAATCACTTTGCTCTTTTGCTTTAGACTTCGAGGAAGAAGCCTTAAGAGCTATGGACTTCTTTTCACTCATCTTTACTTTGTCCTTCTTTTCTTTCCTTTCATGTTGGTCAAGACTCAAGAGTACCTGTTCATGCTCTTGTAGTTTGCCAAACAATGTAGTCAGGTCTAATACCGTAAGATCATTTGCCTCTTTGATGGCGGTCACTTTCGGCTGCCATTCCCTGCTAAGACATCTCAAAACTTTATTAGTAGCAAGATCATTGGAAATAGGTCTTCCTAGTGAATGTAATCTGTTTATGAGATGAGTAAATCTCTTTTGCATGTCAGCAATGGTTTCCCCTTGCTCCATGAAAAAGAGATCAAACTCTTGTATAAGAGTGTTGATTCGAGCCAACTTAACATCGTTTGTCCCCTCATGGGCAATTTGTAGTGCATCCCACATAGTCTTAGCCGTAGGGCAATGGGATACACGGTAGTATTCATCTACACCTAATGAGGAGATTAGAATGTTCTTAGCTTTCCAATCGTAATTATACTTTCGCTCATCGTCGTCGGTCCATTGTGCTTCGGGCTTTGGCACAACTTCGTTATTCTCATTTGTCATGGTTATTTCAATCGGACCATTGAGAATAACGTTCCATATCTTTCTATCTATGGAATTAATGTGCACCCGCATACAGTCTTTCCAATAGCTATAATTTTCACCGTTAAAAACGGGAGCTCTATTGTACGCCCCTTTTGGTTCGTTAGCCATTATTCTATCAATGTTGTATTTGAAGCACCGGAGAACCGGAGCTCTTGATACCACTTGTTAGACTAAGGCACGGATCTAGAAGGGGGGGGGTTGAATAGATCCCTTTTAAAAATTTGAGTGGCGCTACCAATAAAATTGGTTTTCAAAATTGTTTTCAAATGCGGAAGCGGCCTTGGAAAATATAGTCTAAAACGAACAACTATTGGAGAGCCGGATATGCGTCAAGCAGATGAATTTAAGACGATAACGGATAGTAAATCACTACACACTTTTATGCAAAACTCAGATGTGATTCACTCGTACTATTTCCTTATTCCAATGATCAAAAATTACACCAAAACTAGCAGCAAAATTAAGGCAATTTTAGTTCAGCACTTTTGTCGAACAGTTGGTGTGCACAAATACCTTAAATGATATTTGTGTTGAATGAGTGATTGAAAAAGCCTTAGTACAGTATTTCTATTGTACTTAGTAGTTAAAAAACAGTGTTTCACCAACTCACTCAATCAATACTACAATTTGACAAAATCACTTATTCTAGAATCACTTAATTTTTAAGCTGTAATTGAAAATGCAGAAAATAAAGGAACACAAGATTTGATGAGGCAGTTCCCCCAGTCGTCCTCGCGTTGGGGTACGTCTGCCCTCAATTCTACAATGAGAATTGAGATATGTATTGAATAGATATCACCTGTTTGGTAGAACAGTTATACACAAGAATCGATAGACAATTGATACAAACAATCTTAATGTTGCTGATAATTTCTACCACTTCTTGCCCCTTGATTCAAGATGAATCAAGTCCTCCAATTTGATGTGAATGACCTCCGATTGCAGCCACCTTATTGACAACTCTTCCGTTGATCAAACCTTCGGCACGGCTGATCTTAGACACACCCAAATTGAACCCGGAACGTCTTCAACCTTTCAACGCCCTAGCTACTAGATTGATCAACCTTCCGCTAATCAATCACCTTCGCACTCGCTTGATTGTTGAACCGACGATTCCGTAACAAAAGCCTTCAAAACCTGTAGTCTTGATAGGTAAAACCTCAAAGGTTTTCTCCCAAGAAACACCTGCACCAGCTTCCACTCGAACCGGATCTTCAATCACGCGTTCGAACCTTATCACCGTCGAGCAAACCACAAACCGCAGCAAAAAATTGATTATCTGTAATTTGAGGATTTGTGAGTTGATTGAACGATGAAGATGAAGAACACTGATGCACCTCTTTCACGTTTCTTGACCTGAACACTTTCTCACAATGCTTTCAAAAATGTTCTTGTTGTTAAAATTGAAAAGACAGCTATTTATAGTAATATACAAAACAGACAGTTGACAGATCAATGAAACATAGCAGAATTTCTGTTTCTGCGCGCGAACGGTCGACCATAGGGTCGGCGTGCGCTGAGCCGTGTGACACTCAAACTGTCATGCGCCGAGTCAGCGGTCGACGCATGATCTTCATGCGCTGAGCCGTCTGATTCTTAAACCTGCATGCGCCAAGTCAGCGGTCGACGCATGGTTCCATGCGCTGACCCGTGTGAACTGAATGAAACTGTGTGCTGACGGTATGGTTGACTCATAGCTATAAAACCTGCAAAAATTGATATGTTTGTTGTTTCGTGCATCTTGTCACGACCAAACATTAGTCACATATATTGCCAATGAAATATGATGATTTAAAAGGATATAGGAAGGATGTAATATGTTAAGTATTGCATGATGATTCTGATTCATCTGAGGTTGTACTTTGTCATCACCGTAAGTATGCATGACGACTCCGATTCATCTGAGATTGTACTTTGTCATCATCGAAACTTGAGAACGTATGTTGTGAGACAGTTTTCCCTCACATTACTGTGGGTGCTGGACTCAATAATTGGACAGCTGAAGATGTCATCCCTATCTCTTTTAGTCAGGAGTAAATACTATTACTGTGTTATGTTTTTAAATTTATAATTTCTGGAACAATTAAAACTTTCAAGCCATGTGCCTTACCCGGGGCACAATGGTGTGCTTGTTACGGGTTGTCATTTCATTTGCATACTTCATTCAATAAAATCAGTGGACGTTTCGTTTTCGTAAATATTGTGTTCCTTGTCTTTCTTTTTCTTTTATTTTTGCTTTATCATCTATGTGTTCTTACACACACCCACGTCACTAAAATGCAGATCCTCATCCACTCTGGATCCAGTTGATAACAGTTCTACTATTGCCAGTTACAATTTCGAGAATCCGATCTATCAAACTGAAGACGGAAACGAGGACGATTGTGAAATACCTGTGGAGCTTGCTAGGTTGTTACAACAAGAAGAGAAAGCTATACAGCCACATGAAGAGCCAGTCGAAGTTGTGAATCTGGGAACTGAAGAAAACAGAAAAGAGGTCAAAATAGGGGCTGATTTAGAGGACAGTGTCAAGAGCAGTTTGATTCAGATGCTACGTGACTATGTGGAGATCTTTGCTTGGTCTTATGAAGATATGCCAGGGTTGGATACAGACATTGTGGTTCACCGTTTGCCGGTGAAAGAAGATTGTCGTCCAAAGAAGCAGAAGGTTCGTCGTATGCGTCCTGAAATGTCAGAAAAGATCAAAGCAGAGATAATGAAACAGTTCAATGCAGGGTTCTTGGCCGTAACTTCTTATCCTCAGTGGGTTGCAAATGTGGTACCAGTTCCTAAGAAAGATGGTAAGGTACGTATGTGTGTAGACTACAGAGATCTGAACAAGGCTAGCCCTAAAGATGACTTTCCACTTCCTCATATCGATATTCTGGTAGACAACACTGCTCAGCATAAGGTATTCTCTTTTATGGATGGTTTCTCTGGTTACAATCAAATCAAGATGGCACCTGAAGATATGGAGAAGACTACATTTGTGACACAGTGGGGCACCTTTTGCTATAAGGTAATGCCATTTGGTTTGAAGAATGCAGGGGCAACATATCAGCGTGCCATGGTGGCTTTGTTTCATGATATGATTCATCATGAGATAGAGGTATATGTGGATGATATGATAGCCAGGTCTCAGAATGAAGAACAACATCTTGATCATCTGCACAAGTTGTTTGAGAGGTTGAAGAAATACAAGTTGAGATTGAACCCAAACAAGTGTACTTTTGGAGTTAGATCTGGAAAACTCTTGGGTTTCATTGTCAGTGGAAAAGGTATTGAAGTGGATCCTGCAAAAGTGAAAGCTATACGAGAGATGCCAGCTCCCCGTACTGAGAAGGAGGTTAGAGGTTTCTTGGGACGATTGAACTACATTGCAAGATTCATTTCCCAATTAACTACCATCTGTGAGCCAATCTTCAAGTTGTTGAAGAAAGATCAGGTGATGGAATGGAATGATGAGTGCCAGACTGCCTTTGATGAAATCAAGAGATATTTGCTAGAACCTCCAATTTTAATGCCACCAGTTGATGGAAGACCCTTGATTATGTATCTAACAGTATTAGACAACTCAATGGGGTGTGTATTGGGGCAACATGACGAGTTTGGTCGAAAAGAGCAGGCAATATACTACCTTAGCAAAAAGTTTACCGACTGTGAAACAAGATACTCACTGCTCGAGAAAACTTGCTGCGCTTTGGCATGGGCTGCTCGCCGACTAAGACAGTATATGTTGACCCATACTACCTTGTTGATTTCAAAAATGGATCCAATCAAGTACATATTTGAGAAACCTGCTCTCTCCGGAAGAATTGCAAGATGGCAAATGATCTTGACGGAATATGATATACAGTATACCACTCAGAAGGCCATTAAGGGGAGTGTTGTTGCTGATCATTTGGCTCATCAAGCAGTAGATGATTACCAGTCAATGAATTTTGAGTTCCCTGATGAAGACATTATGTCTGTTACCAAAGAACCTGGACAATATGACGGACCTGAACAAGGATCCCGATGGACTATGGTTTTTGATGGTGCCTCCAATGCACATGGTAATGGTATTGGTGTTGTGATTAGTTCCCCTGAAGGTTGTCATACCCCGATTACTGCCAGACTTTGTTTCTATTGTACCAATAACATGGCTGAGTATGAGGCATGTATCATGGGTATGCAAGTTGCTATTGATATGAAGATTCAGTTCCTTGAGAATTATGAAGGATGCAGGCTTGGATGAAGATGAGTGGATTCAGACTCGACTTGACCAGATAAATTTGATTGATGAGAAAAGGTTAGCAGCAGTTTGTCATGGCCAGATGTACCAGAAACGGATGATCAAAGCTTTTAACAAGAAGGTTAAGCCAAAGGTATATCAGGCTGGTGACTTGGTAATCAAGCGTATCATATTACCACAGGGTGATCCTAGGGGCAAGTGGACTCCAACATATGAGGGACCATTTGTAGTCAAGACAGTGTTCTCAGGAGGTGCCATGATACTGACTACAATGGATGGTGAAGACTTCCCACAACCTGTAAACGCAGACATAGTTAAAAAATACTACGCATAAAAAGAGACCCGCTAGGTTGACAGGCCTAGGCAAAAATAAGGGCATCCCGGCAAACCAAAAGGGTTTGGGCAAAAATTAGGGATATATATATAAAAAGATGTACACCCGGCAAGTCGAAAACCTGAAAAGGCGGCTTGGGCAAAAAAGGGTATCCCGGTGGATTGAAAACCTGAAAGGGCAATCCAGGCAAAAGTTAGGGATTAAAGCGTATGACTATGTCTCGTTTGGATCACTCATGAAACTGCAACCAGTTGTACTACTTACTCAAGCTCAAACAGATAAAGCTCAATCCAATCGTTTCCGTCTCAACAGCAAGAAGATGAGATACTTGAGTGGCAATAGTAGAATTGAAACTCAATAGGATTATTTCCCACATAGCTGATTCTTTTTGTAAAACTTCATGACAAAATTCTCTTACTAGGGTTTATGTCTCCTTGTACAAACTTACCCGTGTATGGGTCACTTTTGATATAAATAAATCCCATCTTTTGAATCCAGATTTACTTTTACCCTATTTACATAAGCGAAACGTCCATTGGTTGTGTTTGAATGTATGTATGCCTTTGAATATGATTGATGTTTACCAGAAATGCATGTATGCTTTTAATATGATTGATGTTTACCAAAAATGCATGAAAATGCAGTAATAGTATTTACTAAGGACGAACGAGGGAAGGATTTCAACGAAGCTTCGCCGGTTCATCTTTACAAGACAGTTACAAACCATCAGTAGGACTAATCCATTTTCACAAAGTCTAATCTCCCCTGGAATTTATATCCATCTCTTTTATCCTCATACGGATATACGGGAAATTACTTTCCAATAAGGGCACGATGAACGAAGACGGGATGTTATACTTATCCTACTATCAAACGAAAACGAAGGTTATCTATACCCTACTATCCCCAACAACGGGAGGTTATCTATACCTTGTTATCCCCAACAACGGGAGGTTATCTATACCTTGTTATCCCCAGCAGACGGAGGGTTATATATTCTTCAACAACGAATCGGGAATTATTTTTCTTGGCCAGCAGTTGTTATACAAGGATATCCAGACACTTCCAGCGGTGTCATATCATACATACATCATTTACATCATACCATAACATATATGTCTATAGTACATTACCTAAGTGTATCATGTCATACATGCATACATAAAGCATAAACTAATGTTGTTATACAGAATGCTACCTTGTTTTCAGGTTAATTATCCAACAAACAAGCTTATGATCTTTGGGACTGCTTTGTTGTAACCTCAGGGTTATTTTATCCTCCTGATAGCCTCTCATGACTTCAAGACTGCTTTAGAGCTACTGATTGCTCTATCCTCCTGAAATCATCCTATTACTTCAAGACTGCTTTAGAGCTATTCATTGCTCTATCCTCATGAGGTCATATTACTACTTCAAGACTGCTTTAGAGCTATCCATTGCTCTATCCTCCTGAAGCCATCTAATTATTTCAAGACTACTTTAGAGCTATCCATTGCTCTATCCTCCTGAAGCCATCTAATTATTTCAAGACTGCTTTAGAGTTATCCATTGCTCTATCCTCCTGAAATTACATTATTATTTCAAGACTGCTTTAGAGCTATCCATTGCTCTATCCTCCTGAAATCATTACTTCAAGACTGCTTTAGAGCTATCGATTGCTCTATCCTCCTGAAGACATATCACATTATTATTTCAAGACTGCTTTAGAGCCATTCATTGTTCTATCCTCCTGAAATCATATCATTGCTTCAAGACTGCTTTAGGGTTATCACTATTGATTGCTCTATCCTCATGAAGACATGCTGCTACATCATTATTATTCCAGACTCCTGACAGCTTTCATCATACACCCATATTTTGAACTGCTCCCCCCTAGTGGCATCTTTAAGCCCACTCAATCATATTCAACTAGCCATCTGTACCACTCTAGTGCACTGGTGAGTGCAAATTTTTGGGCTTTTGTGTTCAATCCCCTTCAACCTTCCAGGTTACGACTGGCAAATATACCAATCTAACCCCTCAGGTTTCAGAAAATTGAACAGGGGCAGCTGTTGCACCCCAAAATTTGCCCTCACAATACAAGACTTTGTGTTCTAAGAAGGTTCACAAGGTTCACAAGTTCTCCAACAACTTGCATAACCTTTCATGAAGTTCATAAAGTCCACAAGCTACTTTATGAAGGTTCACAAGGTTCACAAGTCCCACAGTGCTTTCAATACCTTTCATGAGGTTCATGAAGCCCATAGGTTGCTTCTTGAAGGTTCACAAGGTTCACAAACTTCTCAACATCTACAAGACCTTTCATGAGGTTCATGAAGTCCATAGGTTGCTTCTTGAAGGTTCACAAGGTTCACAAAGTTCACAATTGGTCAGAAGAGTTGACAATTCCCTCAGACAATGCACCTCCTAAGCAGTGCATCCAAAACTAGGGTTTTGACTTTAATCAGGCTAAATGGACTTCCAAGACTTCAAGTGAGCTTCATAACATCTTATATGTGTATAAGAACCCCCATGTCAAGTTTCAAGACTTTTCTCAAAAGTTTGCTCAGTCAGATGATCAGATAAGTCAAAAGCAGTCAATGCAGTTAAAAGGTCAAACTGAGGTCAATTGTGGTCAAACCAAAGTCAAACTTCATGATTTTTTTTTTGCCAACATCAAAGAGAGGTTGGGTGAGAAATATTATCATAATAACTGTAATACCCCAAATTTTGCCCTAAGATTTGTCGTCGCATTTCATTGCATTTAATCAATTACTAACAAATTTGTGTAGTCGTTTGACTTTTTGCAGGTAAATATCATATGGCATGCATTTTTTTTCTAAAAAGTAAAAATGGCACAATTGGCAGGAGGATATGTGTAAGGAGTTATGAGTGTGAGAGGTTGAGAGTTCGAATCTCACCTTTGTCACTTTTTTTTGTTTTTTATTATTTTTACTCTAAATTTTTCTATCTTTCATTAAAAAAATAACAAAAATAGTTTTTTATTATTATTTAATTATTATTTTCGTATTTTAATTAAATCATTTTTTAAAATATTATTTTTTTCACTTTTTTCTAAATTATTCATAAAAATATCCAAAAAATCATAAAATAAAAAATATTGAAAAAAATTTTGTTCTTTTTATAATATTTTTTATTTTAGGAATCAATAGGATTATTAGTTTTTATTTTAAGTTTATTTTAATTATTTTAAATTATTTAAATTTTATTTTTTCTTAACTAATTATTTAGTTTGGGCTTTAAAATGGGCTTTAGGGACATTATTGACAATTTGGTGTTAACCCTAATTTGTTCCCTATATATACATGTGTTGCCTTGTTGGAAAAAGGGGGAGAATGAAAAAAACCTAAGAGGAGTGAGTGCCGTTTTTCGTTATTTAGTTTTCTTCTTCATCCATTACTATTGTTTCTTTTTCTTCATCGTTTACCGTTATTTCTTTTCCTTCATCTATTACTGTTGTTTCTTTTTCTTCATCTTTTACCGTTATTTCTTTTTCTTCATCTATTACCGTTATTTCTTTTTCTTTATCTATTACTGTTACGTTTATATATATATAATTTTTAAATTGTTAGAGTTTATATATATAAGATTTTTGATCGAATTATGTCGATACGATGTTTGCACATTTGTGTGCATGACGCGTGACATTTGTGTTAGTTCGATCTTGTTGCGATGATCGCATTTTTGTGTGAGCAATAATACTATTTTTTGCTTAATTTCTTTTTCTTTGCGATAAATTTTGTTTCGTCCGATTTAGATCTGGTTGCGATGAGCGCATTTCTGCGTTAGCAACATTGTTGGGTTATTTGGCACATTTAAAATTCATTATTGCTTTATTATTATTATTATTATTATTATTATTATTATTATTATTATTATTATTATTATTATTATCATTATTTATTATTATTATTATCATTATTATCATTATTATTACCATTATTATTATTATTGTTATCATTAATTTATTAAAATTTGTTATAATATAAAAATCTGTTTTTTAAAATAAATAACATTAACATCTTTTCCAAATTAATATGAAAACCTATTATTTTTAAGAAAAACTTTTTTTTAGATAAATTTAAAATAATAACTAAAATCTTTTTTTTAAAATAATAACTAGAACCGTTATTTATTTTATTTTATTATTGTTCAATTCAAATTTCATTATCATATTGTATCTGCTCCTCTCATGTAACCTCGCGAACTTAACAATCGCTCTTTAAATTCTGCCTTTAAATTTCTGCTTGCATGGTTTAAATTATGACATTATCTCTCTGTTTGCATGATTCAATTATCTCACGCGTTTACTATTATTTCTGTCACATTGCACACATCCGAAGGTTAGGTCTAACTGTTTGGCCGCCGCGCCAATAGTCCGTAAAACTTCACACATTCAATTTCAAATCCTCAAAACTACAAACTACAAACCCTAATTTTCACAAATGCCTCGCCGCAGGCAAAATTACAATTTTACCCTTAGCATTAGGTCAAAGAGCCGCCGCGCTCATTTTAGGGTTTCCCGCCGTGGAATCCCTAATTTAACCCTAATTACAACTTAACATTTCAACGTAGAGATTTGGAGTTTCTACACTCCACGTAAGCGTGTCCTTAAGATGCGTTTATTCCCCTTGAGACCTTGACCACAGTCAAGAAGTTTCTAACCTCCCTATTGAGGGGAACTACGATTACTCTGATTCCACTCCCGTAAGGATACGTAGGCACAAGATGCGATGTCTTGCCGAGTAAACTTAGAATTAACCCCCTTTATTATTTATTATTGCTTATTTATATTTTATTTATCTTTGCTATTTAATTATTTTGCTTATTATTTTGTAATTGTTTCTTGGATGTAAAGTTGTTTAATTATTTAATTATTATTATGGTTAGTAATTAGGGAGTGTAACAACATGTATGTAATATTAAAATAAATTTAGATCACTTTTAAATAAAGATAACTAAAATAAACACGTCACACACGTAAGTCGATTTTAATCGCCGTCTCACTTCCTAAGGATATCCCTCAAGTTGCCTACGAATAATGGTTAAGTGGGGTGTATAAAGCAAGTCCCTCAAATAAAAAAATCATCAAAGTCCCTTATGGTTGCCTTTACGAATCAAGTCCCTTTCGAAAAATGATGATGGTCCCTTATATGTGCTTATTACATCCCACAATGGCCTTCAAAGTCAAATTGTCCCTCACATACCCCTTAACATCCAAAGTAAGGACTACCTACTCCATTATAGTAGGGATAGTCTTACTAAGGAAAGGATAAAGAATAAGAAAGACCTTAAAACATTAGGGTAGGCTACTCCTAGATACTTGCTCACTTCAAACTTTTTTCACACTTAAACAAATTTCCAACAAAATTTTCAAACAAGTTTTTTTCACATCCATACACGGATTATTATTAAACTATTCTGAAATTTTTTGCTATTCACACACTACACTTTCAAAACAATTCAAAAGTGAGCTTAAGTACCTAAGAGCCCATGGATAACCATGGATGAAAAGGGTGCTAACACCTTCCCTTTTCATAACCTACCCCCCGGACCCAAAATATTCTCTAAGGTCTTTCCTGTTCTTTTATAACCTTTCCTTATGGATAAAATAAAAGTCGGTGGCGACTCTTGCTATCCGCAACATTGTTTAAAGTCAGTTCTCCCACCGTGTTACAAACGATAATCTCCCTTCAATTATTAATGTTCTTCTTGTTGAAGGACTAATGCATAAAATTTTGTCCCTAAGTCAATTAAGTGACAATGGTTATGGAATTTTTTCAATCAAAAGTCCTGTAAAGTTGTTAGTCAAATGGATGACTAAGTTCTTTTTAATGAAAAGGATCTCAGAATTATAAAAGTCAAAAGGGACCATGATGGTGAATTCAAAAACAATTATTTTTTGAGAAAATCTTTGATGAGAATAAAATTTCCCATGATTTCTCCTGCCATAGAAATCCACAACATAATGGAGTTGTAGAGAGGAAGAATAGGACTTTGCAGAAAATGACAAGGACCATGATCAACGAGACTAATATGGCTAAACACTTTTGGGTAGAGGAAGTCAACACATCATGTTATATTCAAAATAAGATCTCTATAAGACCTAGTCTAGTTAAGACTTCTTATGAATTATGGAAGAATAGAAATCCTAACATTTCTTGTTTCCGCCCATTTGGATGCTCTTGTTCTATATTGAACAATAAAGAGGATCTTGGAAAGTTTGATTCTAAGGCACAGAAGTGCGTCATGTTTGGATACTCCGAACGCTCAAAAGGATATAGAATATATAACACTAAGACACAGATTGTTGAAGAATCAATCCATGTCAGATTCGATGATAAGCTTGACTATGAAAAGTCAAAGTCAGTTGATAAGTTTTCATATTTAGAGATCACTTATTCATATTCTGAAGAAAAGACTCCAGAAACAAAAGAAGTTGAGACCAAAGACTCTGAAGCTCCTCAACCAGAAGCGATTGAAGCCTTTACAGCTCTAAGAAGGCGCACACAAATATCTTCACACTCTGAAGAATTGATTTTGGGAGACAAGACTGAACCTATCAGAACCTTATCCTCTTTCAAGCCCTCTGAAGAAACCCTTATGGGTTGTGTGTCTCTAATAGAGCCTACATCAATCGATGAAGCGCTTCAAGATTTAGAATGGATTCTGGCTATGCAAGAGAAACTTAATCAATTCTCTAGAAATAATGAATGGGATCTTGTGCCAAGACCCAAAGAAACTCATGTTATTGGAACTAAGTGGGTCTTCAGAAACAAGATGAACAAACAAGGAGATGTAGTAAGAAACAAGGCTTGATTGGTCGCACAAGGTTATAGTCAACAAAAAGGGATTGACTATACTGAAACCTTTGCACTAGTTTCCAGGTTAGATCCTATTCGTCTCTTAATTTCCTTTGTTGTTAATCATAACATCATCTTATATCAGAGGGATGTTAAAAGTGTACTTTTAAATGGCTACATTACTAAAGAAGTGTATGTACATCAACCCCCTGGTTTTGAAAACTCTAAAAATCCAGTTTTTTTATCAAGCTTAAGAAATCATTGCATGGTCTTAAATAAGCTCCTAGAGCGTGGTATGAAAGACTGAGCATTTTTCTTCTTGAAAATGATTTCTCCAGAGGAAAGGTAGATATAATTCTCTTTTGTAAGACATTCAAAATGATATTCTTGTTGTACATATTTACATTGATGATATTATATTTGGTTATGCTAATGCTACTTTGTGCAAGGATTTTGTTAAGTTTATGCATGCAGAGTTTGAGATAAGTCTGATGGGAGAACTCGAGTTCTTTCTAGGGATTCAGATCAATCAGAGTCTAGAAGGAACGTACATCCATCAGAGCAAGTACAAAAAAGAACATTTGAAGAAGTTTGACGTGTCAAAATTTAAGATACATAAAATTCCTATGCACCCTACATGTATCCTTGATAAGGATGAGGTAAGTAGTAAGATAGATTCGAAGCTACATGGAGGTATGATTACCTTTCTTCTATGCCTGACATTTTTTTAGTGCCTATTTGTGTCCTTGCTTCACTTCAAATTGAAGAGAATCCCACTTAACTACTATTAAGAGCATATTCAGGTATTATTAACCTTGACTTGTGTTATAGAAAATCTAAAGATTATAAGCTAGTAGGTTACTATGATGTTGACTATGTTGAAGATAGATTTGAGAGGAAAAGCACTTCTGGAAGTTGTCAATTTCTGGGAGATTATTGGATCTCTTGGCCAAGCAAAAGGAAATCAACTATACCACTATCAACTGCAGAAGTTGAATACATTACAACATTTGGATGCAGCTCTAGATGAAAAGTTAGCTAGAAGATTTCCTAATATATGAGAGTAATATTCATATACTCTGTGATAATACTTATGTTATTTGTTTATCTAAGAATCTCATTTTGCATTCTAGAGCTAAACATATTTAGATAAAATATCACTGTATATGTGACTATGTTCATAAAGGTATTTTAGATCTAAAATTTATTGGTACAGACTATCAATGGGCTGATATCTTTACAAAAACCTTATTGAAGATATATCCGCTCTCATTTTGAAAATTTTGAAAATGAACTTATGTCTAGAATGAATATGATATTATCTCAGAATGTCAAAATTCTCAGAATGGAAAAATGAGACATTGAGATCAACTTTGTTTCTGAACGTAAGAGTCTTCTGAAGTCAGAAGGTTTCATAAGTTCAGAGGTATCTAGTTGGAATTTGTTTGGTTAAATAAAATCTGCTTTCTAGATACTGAACATTTTCACATTAAATAGTTTCCAATCAGGTTTGTAAAACAAAACAGCTTAAAGACAACTGCCTTAGAAAACTGAACCGTTTTTAACGTCTGTGTGACACATTGGGTTTAATCATTTATCTTGGAATTAGATAAAATCCTCACGCTTTATCTCCTTTGTCAGATTTTGTGTAAATTTCCTTTAGTTGCCTTTAATTGTCATTATTTTTTATTTTTTTCATGATTACAAAATTCTCTATTTAAACCCATTCCACTCACTTGACAC
Organism: Lathyrus sativus; assembly: GCA_963859935.3. Taxonomy (NCBI): domain Eukaryota; kingdom Viridiplantae; phylum Streptophyta; class Magnoliopsida; order Fabales; family Fabaceae; genus Lathyrus; species Lathyrus sativus. The sequence continues at coordinate 447,749,548 of OZ012737.1, forward strand.
ACTTAAGCAACTATTCACTCCCCATACTTTCTTGTTTTCTAACTAAAATAGCTCTAAAAACTCTAAAACATATTCTCCACATCAGTGGCTTCATCATCTTCACAATAATATCAACAACCACAACAATAAAGAACACAAGAGAACTGTTAACCTAGTTGAGTGTAATGTCACCTACATCTAGGGGGATTCCAACCCAAGAAAGGAAATCCATTCTCAATAATATTAGTACAATTATTCTTAGATGAACAAACCTTCTTCAATGCCTAATTTCTAATACTACCCATGTCTTTCAATTTAGGACTCCCTCTAAATATGAGATACCCTTTCACTTTCTCTCAATCTCTACCCTAGTGATCTATACTTTTAAGAAATTAAAGATGTTAAATTACAACTCAACTAACAATTAACCTCTATGCCTTGAATATTCCGTTTGCCCTCTTTAGATGTTTACAATAAAAACTAAGAATACAAAGACTCAAAGAACAAACCATAGCACACTAGATCTTTAATACTTATGTATTCTTTTTCATTGGAATGAGTCTCCTTATATATAAAGCTCAGTCTGCAGGGTTTTCAATAAGATTTGATTTGATGCATATTTGTCTTTGGTGAAGATTTGATTTGCTTATTCATTAATGCCCACAAAGAGCTTTGATCTCATTTAATTTGATTTTGTATTGGACAATCTTTTTAGCCAATATTCTTTAAAAACAAATTGCTAAAGGATACAAAACACAACTAACAAATCTTCTTGGAATCATTCAAAAATGCGCTCCGATTTACTCATTGAGTCTTTCTTCCAAAATGAGAACAAATGTTGCACACATGCTGAAACAACTTATCCCACATGTTTCCTTTTCAAAAATTCATCTTGTTTTGCCTATGTTATTTTACCTAAAGTAGCCAACCAAGGGAACAACAATCTCCTCCTTTAGAATTTTTTAGCTAAAACAACTTACAACCTTTCTATCAGATGTGCAGGAGTAAATCAAAAACAGCTCTCATTCAAAAGAATACACACGTACACATATATCAGAGTATACATCAGCAACATAAGTACTTCCACATATTCTCACAAAATTGAAGGCCAAATGGAAGGCCATATGTTTCAGCATGTGAGCACATAACTATTAATTATGAATACAAATTAACACTCATAACATGCAAGGTGGTTGTCACACCTCAAGAGGTCAAATAAAACATGAGTTCACATCATAAGATAAACATAGATGCATGCACACGCCATCACTCTCCATTTTTTCCACAATATGGAAAAGGTTTGAAAATGAAAATCAATGAATTATCGAACCACAAATTAAGTACCAAAATAGGCTTATAGTTTAGAAGTCATTATTGAAGGATCAATACATAACTAGCATAAACTGAGTTCCACAAAACAAAACATGCCCATTTATAAAGGCAAAAAAACATCATAACATCATTCTTGAAAATAGCTTTCTTCTGAAACAACACAAACAACTCTATCTTGATGGCATCAGTCTTCAGAGCTTAAGTCTTCTTCTTCACTTAAGGACTCTGCATTTCCAGCTTCTTCTTCTGCAACGTCCTCTTCTTTGGGCATCATCGTAATCAGTCTATCTATATTTTTCTTTCTTAAGGTGCTTGATATGATAGTTTCTTCAAGGAATTTTGAGACTTCCTTGAGCTCAAGCAGAACATCCTTCTTGGTGGATTTGGATAAAGGGGAAGAATTTTCATCAGCAGCTATCTTTGTCTCTCAGAAGAAGTATGCCAAAGACATCCTAAAGAGATTCAACATGGATAGCTGCAATCCAATTTCGACACCAATGGAGCCTGAAGCAAAGCTTTCGAAATTTGATGGGGGAGAGCGTGTCGAAGCAAACAAATTTCAAAGCCTGGTTGAAAGCCTTCGTTACCTCACATGCACAAGACCTGATCTTTCACTATGTGTGGGAATAGTGAGTCGATTTATGGAAGAGCCAGTTTATACACACTGGAAAGCTTTGAAGAGAATACTTCGATATGTCCAAGGAACCGTGTCACTTGGAATGTTTTATTCGAAAGGAGAAGACTACAAGCTAACTGGATATTCTGACAGTGATTGGTGTGGAGACGTTGATGATCGAAAGAGCACCTCAGGCTATGTTTTCTTTATGGGAAATACTGCTTTCACTTGGCTTTCGAGGAAGCAACCAATTGTGACTCTTTCGACGTGTGAAGCAGAATATGTCGCAACATCATGGTGTGTGTGTCATGCAATTTGGCTAAGAAGACTGTTGGGCAAAATGGAGTCGAAACAAGAAGATGCAACAATAAATCGAGTGGACAACAAATCAGCGATCGAACTAGCAAAGAACCCAGTGAACCACAAAAGAAGCAAACATATTGATGTCAGATTTCATTTCATCCGAGAACATGTGAAGGAAGGAAGTGTCGAACTGAAGCATGTTGCAAGCAAAGATCAAGCAGCAGATATCCTCACAAAACCATTATCGAAAGAGCTGTTCGACAGAGGAAAGAAGATGTTGGGTATGATGGATCAAAGGAACATTTGAATTTAAGGGGGATTTTTGTTGGTTAAATTCAAATCAGTATGAGGGAGCGCAAAAGCCATATGCTCTTGGGCAGCCAAATATTTCCTAGGGACCCACTAGCGTTAATTGTCATAGCATTTAATATTCTCTATCTTGTAATCTCTATATAAAAACAGAATGTAAACACATCAAATTAAGACATTTGAAATACAAATAGAAGTTCTGAGATTAACATCCTCTCCGCCATTTTATAAGTTTCATTTGTCTTCATTACTGTCATATTCTCGAAACATAATATCGTACATTGTAAAATTCAAGATGAATGATTAGACACACGAGTATTTGCAAAAATTAAATATAATATATAGAACAAGATGTTCATGATTTAAAACAATGAATATTTTTAAATAAAGTAAATATTTAAAGATAAAAAACATGTCTGATAATTTGTTAAATAGGTTGGTTTCTAGATAGGTTCCATGTTCTAACTTTTGGTGACAATATATAATATTCAAAAGATTAAATGTTGGTATCTTCCTAACAATTCATCAATCATTTTCAGGTGATTTACAAATATAAACCAAATTAACATCAACACAAAAAAAACATTAATATTTTTCACTATTATACTTATATTTGGAACAACAAACCAATTTAGATTCAGATTCAGGGCTCCACTTTGATTTCAAGATCCGATTCAAATTCACTATTTTGAACAATAAAACCTTTCAATCTAGACCTATTAGCCACAGTTTTTATCATCATCTTCCTACCCCATTATCTCCAAATGTAAAAGGCGAGTTATTTCACATTTTTTAAAATTAGTGTTTGAGATTCAAATTGGTGGTGATTGCTTTGACGGTGATTGGCAATGACGGCGTGAGTGGCTGGAAAAAAATGTTGGTTTTCCTCTTTCTCCAAGGACGTGAGCGGCGAGAGTATATTTCTGATAAAAAAGAGAAAAAAAACATAAAAGTGGATTGAATTTTCAGTTTAGCGCAAAAGATGAATTTATGTAGAACGATGAGTGAAATCACCGTCGCAGACGATTTCACCGTCGTGTTGCTTGAGTTTTATTTTAATTAAATTTATATTTTTCTATTATTTCTCTTTAATAAATGGAAGTTGGTATTTTTTTTTTATTTCATATTTTATAGTATTTTGAGTATGTATACTTTAATTTTGATATTTTAATTTTGGGTTTAATTTTTACTATAAAATTTATTTCTAAAATTTTGAGTTTATAAATTTTGATATATATATATATATATATATATATATATATATATATATATATATATATATATATATATATATATATATATATATATATATATATATATATATATATATATATATATATATATATATATATATATATATATATATATATATATATATATATATATATATATATATATATATATATATATATATATATATATATATATATATATATATATATATATATATATATATATATATATATATATATATATATATATATTAATTTTGATACTTTAATTTTGGATATAGTATTTTAAATTTAATTTTTACTATAAAAACTGTTTCTAAAATTAAAGTTTTAATTTGAGTATATATATATATAGTATTTTAATTTTTATAATTTAATTTTGATACAGAAAATATTTTAATAAAATCAACTATAATTTTATAAAAATTTATCTATTTTGAGTTTAATTTATTACTATAATCGTATTTTATAAATGTTTCTATTAATTTATTTATTCAAAATACACATTAATTTTTAGTCTCCAAAAACAAATAATTCTGGATCTGCCACTAGTTGTAGTGTGTGTTACCAGGCTTAGGGGGCGATGGTTATTCTACCGTCGTGACATAAAATTTAGGGCGTCAATAGTCAGATCATCTCTCATTTGTACATCATCCATCTGAATCACATTTGACATATCTAGAATGTACTTTATCAACTGAAACACATGAAACACATCATGTAAATTCGTAAGCGACGACGGTAAAGAAATCTGATATGCTATTTCCCCCTGTCGCATCGCTGCGAAGAGGGGGCGGCAAGGACAGAAGAGTCGCCATCGTTCGTTATTTATCCCAAAAGAGGGAAAGGAAACGATCAGAGAAAACCTACGAAAAGGGAAAAGACAGATCATCGGAACCAAATCGTGGATTCGAGAGTCGGTTACGCAAGAGGAAGGTATGAACACCCCTCACGTCTGTTATAGTCAACGGGATCCACGCTTGTTATCTAGTCTAAAAAAGGTGTTAATCTATAAGGCTGGCCACAGGGACGAAAGAAAAGAAAAGAGACTTGATAGAGCATCGCCGCTCTATTCCTACGTACTCCCTCGTGCAATGGGAAAGTCAGAGTCAACGTAATTCGGAAAACTACGGGTGAAGGTGGGAAAGGTTGCTCGCCAAGACATCGCCGTCTTGTGCCTACATATCCTCGTCTGGTACGAGAAATCAGAGCAAACGTAGTTTGGGCTAACACGACCACAAGTTGGTTCAAGTGTTTTAACTGAGTAGGGTTAAACCTTCGTTCTAGCAGTTAGGTGTATTGCTGCTCGACCATTGGAGACTTAGGCGTTACTTGTTTGTGGTAGAACCAAGAGTTAACAACACTCTTTATGAAAATAATTTTCAATTAATCCCGAAGGATAAAAAAATTTTGATGTTTTGTTTTGTGTTTTTTAAGGAAGAAGTGAATTGAATTGTGTTTGTAATTCATGTTGCACTAAAGACTATGACTTGAGAGCGAATGCGTCGCATATCGCCCAAAGAGCATACGCTAAACACTCTAGACAGTTGAGAGGAAGCCCCCCAACCATCATTCCCCAAGTACTTAAGGCTCGTAGCGTACAACACTTATTATCCATTATTAGATGTCTTGAAGAAGTTTTGAGATGAGAAGAGAAGACACAAACTCTAAAGGGAAACTAATCAACCCTAATGTTATCATACAAGGTGCTCATGTGATTGAATTTAGAGGGGAAAGGACTATCCTAATGTTATCATGCTTGGATTGAACACCTAATGTCTCTCCTACTCCCACCTTAAACAAATGGGGCTAGGAATCCTAAGGGATCATGGCAAAGAAACCAAGTAAGCACAAGATAAAATCAATCACAAATGAGATGAAAGAAAAATATGAAGATGATTTAAGCAAGTCAAGAGAACATGCAAACATGATATGCAAGATGCAGAAGGTGCAAAGAAAATAAAAGAAAAGCACACAATGACTTAAACAAGTCAAAGAGAAAGTGAGATGAAATGGGAGAAGTTACAACTCCTACAACCATTCATGCATCAATCACTAATCTCAAGAGGTGAACACCAAAGCTCAAAGAATAAACCATGATCAAGATGAAGATGGGAGAATAGGCTTGGGCAGCAAGCAACATGAGAAATATCTCAACCAAATGCATCAAATTGATCATGGAAAAAGAAACCACAAACAAGTTCTCAAAGTGGTTTCTCATTCAAAGCAAACTCAAGGTGTGATCAATCAAACCAAATCACTTTGAATGAGTACCACAACCCAAGGGACAGAAGTGAGAACATGAGAAGAGGGCTCACAAACAAGAGGAGAAACAAAGCACAAGCAAGTTACAAGATAGGTCAAAGGAAAGAACCAAAGTTCAAACCACATTCAACACCTAAACACAAGTGGAATGCCTAACTTTAAGGTAACTTGCAACACAAACTACACAAGTGTATGACCTATAAAATTAAAACCAGCACCCTAAACATGTCAAGAATGTGAATCAAGAAGCATATGCTGCATATGGGATCCATCAAGGTCATCTCCCAAAGAAACTAGGTCAACTAGTTTATATGAACTCCAACTAGGGTGGCTTGACTTGCAAGGTTCACCAAAAATAGAAGGAATGCTCAATGAAACTCAAATAAAATGCACAAATAACCTAAACATGTTGGCAACCAGAGGCTAAAACATCCAAACTAAATTCTAATCAAGGCATCACCAAATGATTTGATCAACTAGGGTGCTCCACCTTGAGGAATTATTATCGAGGGTCAAACAAAAAGCAACACAAAGTCAAACAAAAATTGATCAAACCTTGACCAAAATCAGCCTCAAAGGTACCTCAATCCGTCATCAATGTGGAGAAGAAACCTTATTCATTAGTGATTGCAAATGGTACAAAAAGCAAGCATGATCAAATGAAAACAATATTAAAAACACTTCCAATTGCAAAATTAAAATAAAATTGCAAAATAAAAGGAAATAAAAAATTATGGAACATTAATTAAGACTTTAAAGTGTTAGAAAACATTTTTTGGGGAACTTTCTGATATTTGGAAGTATTTTTAATAAAATAAAAGCAAAACAGAAAATAAAATAAAAGAAAATAAAATGAAAGGGAATGGGGGTGTGAAAGTAAAACAACAATACAAAGGGATTCAGTTCAAGCGCGTTGGGCTCAAATATGAGGGGTGTGTAGATAGCACTTTTGGCCCAATCCACCAGCCAAAGCTGAGAAGATGAAACGCAGCGTTTCATTTAATCTATATGGATTCAACGCACCAAGTGTTCAAGGTCAAACGAATCAAAACATCACACTTATGCAGTCAAATTTCAACACGTTGCCACCTCAGATCTGAGGGTCAAATAACCAGACGCCAGAGCCCTAGCTCCGGTCGTCTTCTCCGGCGAGATGGTCGGTGCTCAGGTAATCCAACCACCACCAAACACCACAAAATTGGTATCAAAAGAAAGTTGAACTCATGTAGATTCCAAATCCAAGATCCAAACATTGATATCACTCATGGATTGAGAGAATCGAACGATTGAGGTTTGAGATGCATAACTGAAAACTCAAACAAACATGAATAACAAGCAATCAAACATGGCCTACTCAACATAAGGCTTCAGATGCAACCAGTATGAACCTAATTCATGGCCTAGAATGAGAGAATTGTGAAGAAGAAACTTACTGAACGGAGACACTCCGTTGGTGCTTCAAACGTGTGTAAGCTTGCTTCTCTTGCTCCAGATCCACTCCAAATACTTCAAGGAAGAAGAATTGCACTTCAATTTGACTTGATTTGTGCAGAAAAGTGAAATACGATTTTTCAAAATTGCTTGAGAATTTCAAATCTAAAAATGCTCTCTCCAACTTCAATTTCCACTTCTGAGCTCTTAGGGCGCATTTTGAACTTATATATGATGGATCTCAGATGAATTGGAAGGCCCATAAGGCTTTAATTTGATTAATTTGAAAAATGCCCAAAAATGGCAAGCTTCTCATGCACACGTGAAATGCTTGCATACACACCTGAAAACCACCCCAACCTGCAGCTTGTAAGTTTAATTTGACATGAGAATTGGTTTGGGCCTTTGATTTGATTCCAATTAGCAAGTTTTGGATTGAAACTTCTTTGTGAAGGAATGTGAAAATGCGCGTGTTTTTGCCTCTTTGCACCAAAACCAAATTGTGTAATCTTCTTGTGAATGTATTTTGAAGTGAATTGCACCAAAATAAGACATAAACATGACCTATAATGTATTGAATTCAAATCATACTTCAAAATTCATTTTTCCTCTGAAAATTCATCCACATGTCCATAATCATCCATAATTCACATGATCCTGGAGCTCTAGGATGTAAGTGAGGTTTCTAGGAGAAACTTTCATGTTGGTTGGAATCTCATTTGAGGTACACAAGTGCATGAAAATGACCTATGTAACAAATGACCTATAATCAAACCTTCCCAAAATACCCTTGCCTTGCAAAAGCCATAACATGAGTTCTAAAAATGATATCAAGGACTTCTAGGACTTTTTGGAAATCTAAGATCATGAGGAACAACTTTCATGTTAACCTAAAGTTGAGGGGAAACTTTCTTCTAGGTCATAAGTGCCTTGGAAGTGAGTTGACGTTTAGTTGACCAAAAATATGTTCATCTGAGACCTCTAACTTGTTGGCATCATAACTTGAGTTCCACAAACCCAATGGATGAGTTCTAGTACTCAAAAGAAATCTTAGAACATTCCCTACAAGTTTTATGTTTGCAAGAAAATGATATTGAACTTGTATCATATGGTAAATTGTCCTTGAAGTTAAGTACTAAAGAAGGGGATTTTACACTGAGATCCTCTGAAACCCTAATTTAGCAACTCCTTGAACTCTTGATTCTTCTTAAATTGAGCTTGACATGACATCCAAGATGTCTCAATATAACTTCCCATGGATTCAATGACTTAAAACCAAGTGTCAGACTCCCTCAAGCCTTCAGTTGACCTTGAGTTAACCAGATGAAACTCTAGGTGCACAACCTTTGACTGTAGCCTCTTGCAGATGAAATGAATGCCTAGATAAGCTCCACAATGACTTCAAAAGCACTAAATGAGCTTCTCAAAAACCACTTATCCATAACAATGATCTCATAAACCCCTAATGATCTTCTATTGACCTACAATATAGGAGATAAGCAACACACATCAATCTTCTCTCTCAAAGAGCTCGACCACTTCCTGATGATTGTAACCACTTGATGACTTGAATGAACACTCTTGCTTGAGTTTGAAACCCTTGAAAGTCTCCTCTTGAATGGCACACCTCTCTTGATCCCCTGTTAAGAACAATTCTATGCAAATGCAAATGCTAAAAATGAAATGAAACTAAGCCAAATACAAGAAAATGGTTGGTCAAATTTTGGGGTACAACAGCTTCCCCTATTCAAACGAATTGGACCTGAATGGGTGAAAAGCGAATGACTTTCAAACAATCAAGGTAAAATACGGTTGAATACCAAAGAACCCAGAAATTTGCCAACCGCAAAAATAGATCTGCGAACTTAGTTTTGGGGACAAAATCTCCGGAAGTAATTGTATCTGATAGTTGCAACGATAATAAGCTAACTGATTACCAACCAGAAAACCTCGACATGCGGTTGGAAGAAACATCTGCTAACGCACAGGCGATGACACTAAGTCGAAAAGATCCTCTGATTCAACCATCAGGCGTCTATTAAACAAGCAGACATCGAACCCGAAGGCCGACTCAACACGCAGTTGAGAAAAACATCTGTTGGTCATCTGCTAACCAGCAGGCATTCGCTAAATAAAAGCGAGCGTCGAATCCGGAGGCCGACTCAACACAAAGTTGAAGAAGAACATATGACCTCATCGTCAAACATCTATTAAATAAAAATAGGCATCAAACCTAAAGGCTGGCTCAACACGAAGTTGAGAACAACAATATGACCTCGCTGTCAGGCACCTGTTACATAAAAACAGGCATCGAACTCGAAGGTCGGCTTAACACGAAGTTGAGAACAACAGCTGACCTCGCTGTCAGGCATCTGTTAAACAAACAGGCATCAAACCCGAAGGCCGGCTCAACACGAAGTTGAGAAGAACATATGAACTCGCCGTCAGGCATTTGTTAAATAAAAACAGGCATCTGCTAACCAGCAGGCATTCGCTAAATAAAAGCGAGCATCGAACCCGAAGGACGACTCAACATGCAGTTGATAACATCATCTGCTAACCAGCAGGAATTTGCTAAATAAAAGCGAGCATCGAACCCGAAGGCCGGCTCAACACGCAGTTGAGAAAAACATCTAAGATAATTCACAAGCTACCTCTGCTAGGGAAAAAGAGAAACTTAAATAAGCAACTCTATTGGGGAAGCATATGAACACGTCTGTCAAAGAATCTGCCGGAGGTCTGGATACCATATGGACTTGAAAGTATAACATCGCAAATTGCCAGGGTCTGGATACCACACGAGCAAAGTAACTCAACTGTCTGCTGGAAATACACCCGAAAACAAAGAGGTAACAACCTGGCTTATGTTTCAAATGCATATGTTTGAATATGGCGTAATGCTCCATACGAAATGGAAATGCTACGCGTTTAGGAGGATGCTATGCACAATGCACATGCAAACGAACCATCTTAGCAAAATAAATGCTGAAGAGAACAACCCTGCCTGGGAAAGATAGGATATGCTAATTATGATTGGACTTATGCTGGGAACAACAAGCCCTGGATGGCCTCCAAGAAAAGAACTCTCCTGGGTACAACTGCTCTAACGAGAACAAAAATCCACTCTGTCGCTACTGCGAAAATCGGCGCCGGCTGAACAGAAGAGTCGCCACCATGCGTTATTTATCCCACGGGAGGGAAAGGAAACGCTCAGAGTAAACCTCGCACAACACGGGAAAGGTATGGTCATCGCAACCAAAACCTGGATTTGGGAGTCGGTTACGCAAGGGGAAGGTATTAGCACCCCTCACGTCCGTCGTACTCGACGGGATCCACGCTTGCTTGGGTTGTCTAAAGGATGCAAAAACAATCTATCTACGGCTGCTAAATCTAAACATAAGGGAATTGACTCGATAGAGCGTCGCACTCTATGCCTACGTATTCTCAAGAGAGAAAGTCAGAGTCAACGTAGTTCGGGACTACGGGGAAATTGGCTCGCCAAGACTCGCGTCTTGTGCCTACGTACTTCTACGCTGCGTGGAAGATCAGAGCCTTGCGTAGTTCGGGCTAACTACGGCTAAACAGGGCATTCTCACACAGCAGTGAGAAAATAAATCTGGTTTCAAAGGTACGGGAACCTATGGGCAAAACTACGGCTTGGTCTCAAATGCACTTGGGCAAGAGAGAAAAAGGGTAACAACAGTCGTCAGTGGGAAAGTCTCGATCGCACAGCAGCGAGAGAACAGAAAGTCAGTTGTTAGTGTGCTCGCTAGGATATCGCATCCTATGCCTACATATCCTCGTCTGGTACGAGGAATCAGAGCAGCTGTAGTTCGGCTACTTTCGGGACCACAACTCAAATCTCGTTTTATTAACATTCTGAAAAATGATTACAATGCCTGAATACTGAAAATAAATCTCCTAGGAAACATTATCCTATCCTATCCTGAAAAATCGAATGGAAAATAGCCCCCTAACAAGTGGACGTCTAAAACTATCCCTAAAATGGTGAAATAAACTCTATGAAAATATATCCTAAAAAGAAAATGTACTTTTTAAAAAAATATTAAGTCTACACTAATATTTTTTTATTTCTTTTCCAACTATTTTCTTCAATATTTTTCTCAAATATTCTTTCTCATTTTTTATCATATCTTTTCTCAATATTTTTCAATATTATTTTCCTCTTTCTTTTCTTTTTCCATATTTCCTTTTTCTTTTTTTTTCATGTCTTTCAATATTCTTTTCTCTTTTCTTTTCAAAATTTTTTTTCTATATATTTTTTCTCTTTTTCTCATTTCTAAAAAAAATAAGAGAATATTACAATAGAAAAAAAAAATAAGAAACATAAAGGGGAGAGGGGTACAGGTGAGTACAAGGGGGTTGCAGTAGTAAAAGAGGAAAAAACAAAACTGGGCCCAGCCCATAAGCAATTCAGAAAAACAAACAAAGAATCCAGGGGGGGTGTGAGTTGAGGAAACGGAGGTGATGCTGGAAACTCGTTGAGCCCGGCCCAACTAACCAAAGAAACTGATGTGATTGTCCAAAAACGGGGGGTGTGTACGGATGGCAGTCCATGGGCCCCAAGGCCCAATCACACGCGGTCCCCTTTCTCCCTCGTTCCACCTTCAGGAACCCTAGTTCACGCCACTGTTCACTCTCCCATGCGGCGCCCCCAATCTTCCCCGAACCTCCTCGAAATCTCTCTCAGACACTTCTCCGTCTCATTCCCTCTGTCTCCTTACCAGCTCTTTCTACCACCTTCGTTCTCAGTCTTCGTTTCCATACTCTTTGAAGATTTTAAAGGTATGATGAAGTCGTTCGTAAATCTGAAGGAGTTAGTAGAGAACCTTGAAGTTGTGGACGATGTCTGGAGATCTGGTAAGCGAGGATTGCATGTGATGAACTCGTTTGATGAAGTTTGGGAGCGATGACGATTTGGAAGAATCTGGAAAGTATACAGGATCCTGAAGAATAATGATGGACTTTTGAAGATTACGAAGCATCTGAGACCATCTGGATGAATGTATCTGACACTGAACGGTGTGTTCTTGAGTACGATGAAGATGATGAAGATCTTCGGAGATCTTTGGAGATCTTGAAGAAACCTTGACGAACAAATTGGTTGTTGACGATCTGAGGAGCGTTTGGACGAAAGCGTTTTGGATCTCCTGGAGAAAGTATGAAGATCCGGACGACGATCTTCAAGAATCTGGAATGTCCACGAAGAACATCATATCCTTCTCGATGGTCTGGAAAACGAAGCTGGAAAATTCATGGTGATCTTGATGGATGTTGAAGATATGAAGAATTCCCAGTGGAATGTTGGTGGATCTACGAAGACGACGATGAATCTCTGGAAAGCTCATGATGAAGGGATGAAGCTTCTGAGAAAACTGGGCGAAATTGATGAAGACAGATGAGGATTGATGATGTTGAAGGTTGATCGGAGAAGAAGAAGATTTCTGGAAAAAATTGGGTTTTCCGGTGGGTTGCGGCGACCGCCGGCCATGCATGCCGGCCGGTGGGTATTCCCGGCGAGGATAGGAGGTGCGTACGCGTGGCACGCGGTAGTGGAGGGACGGTATGCATGCGGGACGCGTGTCCCATGCGTGGCAGAGAGAGGGAAGTGGATTTGTGATGTGGCAGCATGATGGCAGTGTAACGTGGGGTCCCCCCCCCCCCCCCCCTCATACACGTGGCGCTGATCTGAATATATAGGACTGAGAAAATTCTGGATGCTTCTAGAAACTGCTGGAAATTGCTGGACATTTCTGGACTTCTGAAGTGAATGGGCCTTGACTGAACGAATTGGGCCTAACGAAAATCCTGCTAAAAAACTGATATGGATTAAAAGCAATTAAATCTGGATTAAAAATTAATGGAAATGATTAATGGCCAATTGAATGGAAAAACTGACTTAACAAACCAATTAAACTCTGAATTAATGCTAATGAGAGTAAAAACAAAATGGTTAATGGATTATTAGACTTATTCACTTAAAATTGACTAACTAAAGCTAATTAAATCCTAATTAAAAAACTCTAATAAACCCACTAATCTAAAATTTAATAAATCCCTATTAAATTTCCTATATCACCTATATTATTTATTTAAAAGAAATCTATATCCTTCTATTTATTTATCCTATTAAAAAAAACCTATTTATTTCTAATCAATTCTAAAAGATTAAAAATATATTTTCCTATTCTATTAAAAATGATTAAAAAATATTAAAACTATTTAAAAAAGCTATTAATATTCTAAAATGATTAAAAAAATCTAATAAAACCCTAAAAATGGCCAATAAAATCCAGAAAAATCACAATAATTCCCAGAGGAACAAAATAAGCACCGAACGACACATAACACCACGAGACCGCACCAAAATAGCCGGTAAAAAAATCAATAGACACCGAAATATCCCAAAAATACGATTCTACTCATCTAAACTGATTAAAAAACACCTGAGACGCGAGACGAGAGCTGTGATCCCGATAAAATCAAAACAAATGAAAATATGCACTGTATGCGATATGCAGATGCGAATGTGAGAATGCGTCGAAACATAGGACTAGATACGGGACCCGGTTGGTCAAATTTTAGGGTGCAACAGCTGCCCCTATTCAAGCAGCTTGGACCTGAATGGTTGAAGAGCGCCCAGCCTCTGATCATTCAGAGGTATAAGATGGTTGAATACAAATGGAACCCTGAAATTTGCCAACCGCAGAAATAAACTGCACCACTGCTTGGGGAATGACCTTCACCAACTGAATTTAACTGTTACGGCAACCCACTGATCTCGTGCGACCGTGCTGGGGATTCTTCTCATCATCCTGAAAAGCTTTCTATCATTGCAAGAATAAAACTTTGTCCTTTGCTTGTCCACGTCAGGACTCTATCTGCTGTCAACTCGGAAAAACTTCAACAACTTTGCTGGGGATGGCTCGTCTGCCTTCTCGTCAGAAATAAATCATCCACGTTAGGAACAAACTCTTCCACGTTAGGAATAACACCGTCCATGTAAGGAATAACACCGTCCATGTAAGGAGTAACACCGTCCACGTTAGGACTAAGACTTCGTCTGAATCTGTCCACGTCAGGACTAAACTCTCTGGGTTATGAATACTTCGTCCACGTTAGGACTCACCCTTCCACGTAAGGAATAACCGTTCCACGTTAGGAATAACACCGTCCACGTTAGGACTCATCTTTCCACGTAAGGAATGAACTTCTTCTTCGTCAAACTCTTCCACGTAAGGAATACGTCTTCTTTTGAATCTGTCCACGTCAGGACTAAACCCCTTCCACGTCAGGAATACACTCTTTCTTTCCACGTCAGGAATACAAGCCTCTTTCCACGTAAGGAATACTATCTCTATCTGTCCACGTAAGGACTGCCATCTTCCTCCACGTAAGGGAACGAACTTCTTTTCTTTCCACGTAAGGAAACACAATCTTATCTTAGTTTGTCCACGTCAGGACTCCAATCCTTCCACGTAAGGAAACATAACCTCGATCTGTCCACGTCAGGACTCCAACTTGATATGCCCACGTGGGGACTCAATCTTTCCATGTAAGGAATCACATCTTTCCACGTAAGGAAACCACTCTTTCTGATTTGTCCCCGTAAGAACTCCCATCTTGATATGCCCACGTAAGGACTCGATCTTTCCTCGTAAGGAATAACTCTCCACGTAAGGAATCACCTCTTTCCACGTAAGGAAACACATTTTGATTCGTCCACGTAAGGACTCCAACTTGTTCCACGTAAGGAATCACATCTTTCCACGTAAGGAAACCAACTCGTCTTGATCGGTCCACGTAAGGACTCCATCTTTCCACGTAAGGAATAACTTTCTTCTGGATCTGTCCGCGTCAGGACCACACTTTCCGCGTCAGGAATAATCTTTTCCACGTAAGGAATCAATCTTGATATGTCCGCGTAAGGACTCGATCTTTCCACGTAAGGAATCACCATTTTTGATATGTCCGCATAAGGACTCAATCTTTCCACGTAAGGAATCAATCTTGATATGTCCGCGTAAGGAATAAATCTGATATGTCCACGCAAGGACTCAATCTTTCCACGTAAGGAATCTCCACCTTTCCACGTAAGGAAACACATTTCTTTTCCACGTTAGGCATGCGTCTTTCCACGTTAGGAATCAAAACTTCTTCTTCCACGTAAGGAATCATCATCTTTCCACGTAAGGAAACCACTTCTTTTCCACGTTAGGAATCTCATCTTTGATCTGTCCGCGTAAGGACTCCAATCTTTCCACGTAAGGAAACAACTTCTATTCTTCCACGTAAGGAATAACTTGTTTCTTGATTTGTCCACGTAAGGACTCCAATCTTTCCACGTAAGGAATAAACTCGTCCACGTCAGGACCCATGTTTCGCCTTGATTTGTCCACGTAAGGACTCCCATTTTGATATGTCCACGTAAGGACTCAATCGTTCCACGTAAGGAATAAACTCGTCTTTCCACGTAAGGAATCTCCAACTCTTTCCACGTAAGGAAACCAATTTTCTTCCACGTAAGGAAACCAACTTGATCTGTCCACGTAAGGACTCCCCTCTTTCCATGTAAGGAATGCATCTTCGTTCCACGTAAGGACTCAAACTTGTCCACGTCAGGACTACATCGTCCACGTTAGAACTCACCTTTCCCCGTTAGGAATAACTCTCTTCTTGATTTGTCCACGTAAGGACTCCGCTTTTTCCACGTAAGGAAAACTCCTTCATCTGTCCACGTAAGGACTCCGGTCTGATATGTCCACGTAAGGACTCAATCTTTTTTGACTTGCTGAGGAGATAAAACCTTGTCCACGTTAGGACCCATGCACCTTTGACCCACTGGGGAAGTGAGACTTGTCCACGTCAGGACTCACATCTCAACCTGCTGAAGTAATAGAACCTGTCCACGTCAGGACTTGCGCGTCTTCGACTTGCTGGGGAAATAAAAATCGTCCACGTCAGGACACACACTTCTCTAGCACGACGAAACCCCGTCAATAAAATTGTCCACGTCAGGACTCATTTCTCCACAAACTTCTTAGCACTGACGTGACAGCAACTTTGGAGCTGACTCTACTGGGGATATCTGAAAACCAAACTACTGGGTACCTGCTCTGATAACCGGAAGTAGCCTCTGAAATTCTGGTTCATGAAACCTTTTGATGCTGACGTAACAACAACTTTGAAGGAAACAAACCGCTGATCGGACTAGAGAAACTTCAACAAGAACCCTGGCGGGGAAGTAAGTAACCCTGCTTGGGGAAAAAGAGAAACTTATCCTGCTGACTCTGTGGGGAGTAGTGCCAAAGCTGACACTTCGTTGAAAGTCTCACGCCGATACCTCGACTGTTTATTGATTTATTGGAGCAAGAACTCTCTCTACCTGCAAGAGAACCAATACTTGGAACAAACGGTTAGCCAACCTAGTCTATGTTTCAAAATGCATGCGTTCGACAATGATGCAATGTTCCATTCGACATGGAAATGCTACACTTTTATTTGGTGGATGCAAGCATGACACTATATGCCGATGCAAATATGACACTATATGCCAATGCAAATGCAGACCCGAACTGCTGGGTACAGAAACTGCTTCAGCAAAATAAATGCTGAAGATAATGCCAACTCCGCTGGGGATAGCCAGATGCTACAGAATTATTCCAGCAAAATAAATGTTGGAAGGATGAAGTCGACTCAGCTGAGAAATTGGGAACTTGAACCAAACACCTCACTGAAGTAACACCCTGCTGGGGAATTTAACTCTGCTGGAGAATAGCAAATGCGCTTGGTATGATTGGACTTCTGCTGGAAAGTGAACGGATATCACACGGTATTCTGACAAAATATATGCCTGGGCGCACCACCAACTCTGCCGGGGAGAGTCTTAATCTTCGAGTTCCACTGGAAGGAATGAAAACACTTGCGAAGAGAATTCCGCTGAGGATGGGATGATTCTCTCGGGGAAAATTAACTGACTCCACTGGGGGAGAGTAAATGACCCTGCGGGGAAAGGTAAACTGCCTGAATACAGCTCACCAATATTAATCTTCTGAGACTAAACCAACTCGGCTTGAGATACACTGTCTGAATACAGCCTTATAATCTTGGAATCGCCAAACTCTGCTGAGGATAACCGACTTTGGGAGCATGTCCTTTGAATAAGCCACGACTAGCTGGGGAATTCGATCCTTCTTCAGTAAGGAATATTGCTATCTCAAAAGCGCTTCCTGCGTGGGGGTTCACTTCACGTAACGATCAAGCCTTTCACCAAAGCGCCTCTGGTCAGGGCGACATGAACTCTATTCTTTCTCGGAAATTTGCCCCACAAATACCAACATGCCCCAGTCCGAGCATTTCGTCTGGAAAAGAAAGGCTAGCCATAGTGCTACTCACAATACCTTGCCCCTGAATCGGCACCAACCTCCTGACGAGGACTCTTCGATCTCCGTACCCTGACGGTTAGATCTGAACTGTTTTCGTACGTCAAACCCCAAAAGGATGTCCCAACAACATCTTTTGTTTTTAGGGTGTTCTGCCCCGGTCTTGCGATAATCTTTTGCCCCTGATCGACTGATTCGTGGAGCAGTGCCCATAGCCGCGAGGGATTTGCCAAATCTCGACCTAATTGCCCCAGATTAACTGCCTCTTGAATGTATGACTTTACTGGGGAATAAACGAGTGTGCCAAGTAGGCTGGACTTCTGTACATCCGTGGTGGGTCATACACGCCTGATGTTGGACAATATCCAGTCCAAATTCACAACTTCTAGTAGAAAGGTTACAATTTCCCGATATTTGTCTCAAACTTGAAGATTGGCTGGATCTGCTCAAGTAGCTCTGAACAACTCTGATGACACCGAGAAGAACAACTCTTTCGCCTTTGCTATGCCCCGGCCTGCAGGAACCCCTGTGGGATAGTCTGAAAATCTGTACCCTGACGGTTTACTATGAACTGCCTCAGCATTCTGAACTTCCTCGAGATACTTCAAATCGAACTCCCCTCGAATAAAGAATAATCTCTGCACTCTTGGGATGGCATGCCCCTGTCTGTAATGACTTTGCCTCAATCTGGTTCTCGGAAAGAACTCACTCTGAACCGAAAGCAATCTTGCTACAATACGACCTTGCGGTGGCTTACCCTGGTGTTTCCCTTAATTCAACAACCATCAACATCGCGACTTTCCCCTGAACGAGCATTGAGTGACTTAACCTGCCCTGATATAGCATTCTGGATAACTGCCCCTGATTGGCTCTCGAGAAGATTCGCTTCTGATCAACTTCCGTGATCCACTGATGCTTCGGGACTTCTCCTCGGACTAATTGATTCCGAACTCTCTGGAAGTCAATGCCCCAGATTCACAGGGTTTCACAACATACACCATTCTGATCCAGACTGTTGAATTATTCAATCCTGTTTGATTATTCCCTGTTGGAATTTCTTTCTTGTTAACTACTAACCTGCAAGTAAAAATCGTCTGTTCACGAATGGTAATCTTAATGCAATGTTTATGCAGATTTTGAAAATTTTGTGCTGTCACTCATTTATGTGTCATGATTGTGAGTGATGAATGAACCAAAGTTCAAACGTAATGCTTATGTGATCAGTGAAAAATACAACAAGGATATGACTAGCAAATCAAGAGGGAGTCCGGTTACTCAACCTTACCGTAATGCGCTTCAGAATAACCCTACCTCAATTAGGTCTTTTAAGGGTTGTATCGTGGTCGGGTTCACGGTTCGTGAAACAAAGGATATTTGGCTCAAATTTTGATTTGTACCCACCCCTTCTACGTGATGATCTCCGATCCTAAGGTTCAGTTAACGTGGCTCGAGCGCTCGCCTCTTCGAGAGGTACGTTGAATGGTAAGGACCATGGCTAAGGAACACTCACAAGGTTTTCGGAGTGACAGTTACCCCTTTTTCGTTTTCGGTGTCTGTATCCACACGACCTTGTTCTTGTTCAAGGATTCTTCTTT
The DNA here is from genome assembly GCA_963859935.3 of Lathyrus sativus. Taxonomy (NCBI): domain Eukaryota; kingdom Viridiplantae; phylum Streptophyta; class Magnoliopsida; order Fabales; family Fabaceae; genus Lathyrus; species Lathyrus sativus. The sequence continues at coordinate 447,769,013 of OZ012737.1, forward strand.
TGATATCCTTTCTTTTTCGTTCTTTTGATTCCCTAATTTTTGCCTGGACTGACTCCTTTTGAGTTCTTTTCGATTTCTTTTGGAGTCCAGCGGGATGCCCTAATTTTTGCCTAAGTATTAGCCTTCCAGCTTTTTCTTTTCTTTTTACTTAGCGGGCTTTCTTTTTTCTTTCTTTTGGAACAAAGTCGTGTGACACTGGTTGTCTTGATTGCTCCGAAGGGATTGTAACTGCCTTACTCCTGATTGGTGAGGTTTAACCACAGTGGTTGACAAATTACGACCTCTTGAGAGGCGTAAACTGATATCGGTCCTCGAAAGACAACACTCCTCTGTAAGACTTGAATGCTCGGTCAAGCTAACTGACAACTACCCTGCCCCGGGTTAAGATGTGAGGGTTTAAAAATCCGAAAGAAACTCCTACTTCTCGCCTCGAAGTGGTTAACAAGGGATTCTCTTCCTTATCTCTCCGGTGTTTAGGGGATTTGAAACAATGCCTTGTACGTCATCGGTACGGTCTTATCTGAAAGCATACGATCATCGGTTATGAGTTTATTTTCGTCATCCTCCCTCCAATCTTTGCTAGTCACAGTGAAAAATGGAGTGAATAAAATGCAAGTGTCAGTGCAATGCAGTAAATGAGCGACAGCGACATGATTAATTCAGAAAAATGCATAGTCACTTTATTAATATCACCATTCGAAACAATCAATATTTACAGCAAGTAGTAACTAACAGAAAAGAAACTACAAATGCAAATGATACAAAGTCTGAAGACTGCCAATGCTGAGGGCGCCTGCCGGTCTGGACCACTGGCTTTTTGAAAAGGACCCTCTGAATCTACGAGCTTAGACAGCTGAGAGGTTGGCATGAATAAGCAAAACTCCTTCTGGAAAGAAAATGCACCCTTGGTCGATCAACTGCTGTACCTTCGCCTGAAACGCTTTACAATCTTCAGTTGCGTGCCCTGGAGAGCCACCATGGTAACCACACTGAACGTGGGGATTGTGCCCAGGAGGGTAAGGTTCTGGAACGAGCTTGAGAGCTTTAGGTTCCACCAAAGAACTCTGGATCAAAGATGGTAGCAGCTGGCTATACGGCATAGGCACTGGGTGAGAAGGAGCTTTCCTTCGCTCTAAATTGCTGCGAGGTCTAATCTGATTCTGACGCTGAGTCTGATAATCTCGGCCACGAGTTCGCTGCTTTGCAAGGGAAGCGACATAAGATTCCTGATAGGGTGCCCTAGGCACGACTGTCTGTTCAGTATAACAAGCCACAGGAGGTACTGATCTCTGCCAAGATGAAGAACCAACAAAATTCACTGATTCGCTTTGAGGATATTCAACCTTCGGCATGACTGCATTGATCTCAACTCCTTCTTCACTCTGATAGTCATAAAGGGATCCAACCTCTCTATCCTGACTGTTTGACGTAACTCCAAGCATTCTTTCAAGGTACGGGCTCTCCAGGGAGTGTACAAACATGCTCATTAACTCTCGGTCTCGGAACGACGGCTTTACTCTGGCAGCAAATTCTCTCCATCCCTGAACATACTTCCTGAAAGGTTCATCGTTCTCTTGAGACAACTTTTGCAACTGCATGCGATGGGGAGCTATGTCTAGGTTATAATCGTACTGCTTCAGAAAAGCTCTGGCTAAATCCATCCATGACTGAATCTGATTTCTCTCTAACTGCATATACCACCTCAAAGATGCCCCAGTCAGACTATCTTGAAAGCAATGGATCATCAATCTGTCATCTCGCACAAACGCAGTCATTCTTCGACAGAACATCATCAAATGCAGCTTCGGACAGCTATCTCCCGTGTACTTCTCAAATTTCGGCACTTTGAACTTATAAGGCAACACCAGGTCAGGAACCAAACACATGCCTACAGCATCCAGGTTGACAGCATCTTTGACTTTTAAAGCTTTCATTCCCTCTTCCAACGCTCGGAGTCTTCTATCTTTTTCAAGAGCTCTTGGATCTACCATCCCGGCTATTGGAATATACCTTCGGTAATTCATCACAGGGAAAGCAACACCTTGATTGTTAACAGGAGGAGGACGCTCATTCTGGGCAACAAACTGCTCATGTCGATCTTGGTCCTCAACATAAGTCTGTACAACTTGGTCGGCAGTAACGTTGTTCACTTGCAGGAAGTCTTCCATAGAATCATACAGAGGGTTGGACGCCATAGTGAACCCTGTCAGGGTGTCAGGAGACTGGAAATGGCCTTCAGCCATGGCTACCAATAGTCTTCAGCTGACTTCAATGCTCGATTCTGCTCAAGTCTACTCAACCCCTAAGTCGGTCTTCTGACAATCACCAGATGCTCAATCCAAACTCTGGGTAATCACCTCCAGGAAACAAAGGCTCGATCAGAACTCTGGCTAACTAGAGGATGGTATGCAATATGATGCAACACTGTTTATGAAAATGCAATGCAAGATGCAGCAAACAACGGGACCACAACCCCCCACACAATCTGAATACTACTGCACTGCTGACGGAGTACGCTTGCTCTGAAGAGAAGACCAAAATAATGGGTAGGTTGGAAGTCAAGTTTCCTGCACGAAAACCCCCCCCCCCCCACTCACAGGTATGGACCTATATCTGACAAGGTACGGCATCCTATGCGGTCGTCAGCGTCACAGACTTTCAAGACTGACGATACGATTCCCAGAAGGAGTGGCATCATCGAGTCCTGAAGAGGCCTCACTTAGCTAACTTCCAAATGATCGGTTCCCAGAGTCGACAATCCAACTAACCAGCAACCTAAGCCACCCAGAGGGTGGGTCAAGAGGCCAACCAGAAGAACCTCGTCTGAGTGTAGATTTCGCGGGAAACCAAGGCATGCAAAGCATGCGGGCGCCCACTAATTTCTACTCTAAGTCTAAGGTGCACTCAAGCCCAGGTCCGGCTTCTCTCAATCATAGAACACCCGTAACACCCCAACAACAACAGATAATATCAATAAATAAGCCCCGATAGCCCAGCAAACAAGCGCTAGGATTGACTCTCTCTTAGGGGACGTTGGATCCCACATGCATAAGAACTATCGCAGTCCTTAGCAGCCAGGGGACGTTGGATTCCCCAGCAGAGTCGCCAGCTATCGCTACTGCAAAAATCGGCGCCGGCTGAACAGAAGAGTCGCCACCGTGCGTTATTTATCCCACGGGAGGGAAAGGAAACGCTCAGAGTAAACCTCACACAACACGGGAAAGGTATGGTCGTCGCAACCAAAACCTGGATTCGGGAGTCGGTTACGCAAGGGGAAGGTATTAGCACCCCTCACGTCCGTCGTACTCGACGGGATCCACGCTTGCTTGGGTTGTCTAAAGGATGCAAAAACAATCTATCTACGGCTGCTAAATCTAAACAGAAGGGAATTGACTCGATAGAGCGTCGCACTCTATGCCTACGTATTCTCAAGAGAGAAAGTCAGAGTCAACATAGTTCGGGACTACGGGGAAATTGGCTCGCCAAGACTCGCGTCTTGTGCCTACGTACTTCCACGCTGCGTGGAAGATCAGAGCCTTGCGTAGTTCGGGCTAACTACGGCTAAACAGGGCATTCTCACACAGCAGTGAGAAAATAAATCTGGTTTCAAAGGTACGGGAACCTATGGGCAAAACTACGGCTTGGTCTCAAATGCACTTGGGCAAGAGAGAAAAAGGGTAACAACAGTCGTCAGCGAGAAAGTCTCGATCGCACAGCAGCGAGAGAACAGAAAGTCAGTTGTTAGTGTGCTCGCTAGGATATCGCATCCTATGCCTACATATCCTCGTCTGGTACGAGGAATTAGAGCAGCTGTAGTTCGGCTACTTTCGGGACCACAGCTCAAATCTCGTTTTATTAACATTCTGAAAAATGATTACAATGCCTGAATACTGAAAATAAATCTCCTAGGAAACACTATCCTATCCTATCCTGAAAAATCGAATGGAAAATAGCCCCCTAACAAGTGGACGTCTAAAACTATCCCTAAAATGGTGAAATAAACTCTATGAAAATATATCCTAAAAAGAAAATGTACTTTTTAAAAAAATATTAAGTCTACACTAATATTTTTTTATTTCTTTTCCAACTATTTTCTTCAATATTTTTCTCAAATATTCTTTCTCATTTTTTATCATATCTTTTCTCAATATTTTTCAATATTATTTTCCTCTTTCTTTTCTTTTTCCATATTTCCTTTTTCTTTTTTTTTTCATGTCTTTCAATATTCTTTTCTCTTTTCTTTTCAAAATTTTTTTTCTATATATTTTTTCTCTTTTTCTCATTTCTAAAAAAAATAAGAGAATATTACAATAGAAAAAAAATAAATAAGAAACATAAAGGGGAGAGGGGTACAGGTGAGTACAAGGGGGTTGCAGTAGTAAAAGAGGAAAAAACAAAACTGGGCCCAGCCCATAAGCAATTCAGAAAAACAAACAAAGAATCCAGGGGGGGTGTGAGTTGAGGAAACGGAGGTGATGCTGGAAACTCGTTGAGCCCGGCCCAACTAACCAAAGAAACTGATGTGATTGTCCAAAAACGGGGGGTGTGTACGGATGGCAGTCCATGGGCCCCAAGGCCCAATCACACGCGGTCCCCTTTCTCCCTCGTTCCACCTTCAGGAACCCTAGTTCACGCCACTGTTCACTCTCCCACGCGGCGCCCCCAATCTTCCCCGAACCTCCTCGAAATCTCTCTCAGACACTTCTCCGTCTCATTCCCTCTGTCTCCTTACCAGCTCTTTCTACCACCTTCGTTCTCAGTCTTCGTTTCCATACTCTTTGAAGATTTTAAAGGTATGATGAAGTCGTTCGTAAATCTGAAGGAGTTAGCAGAGAACCTTGAAGTTGTGGACAATGTTTGGAGATCTGGTAAGCGAGGATTGCATGTGATGAACTCGTTTGATGAAGTTTGGGAGCGATGACGATTTGGAAGAATCTGGAAAGTATAAAGGATCCTGAAGAATAATGATGGACTTTTGAAGCTTACGAAGCATATGAGACCATCTGGATGAATGTATCTGACACTGAACGGTGTGTTCTTGAGTACGATGAAGATGATGAAGATCTTCGGAGATCTTTGGAGATCTTGAAGAAACCTTGACGAACAAATTGGTTGTTGACGATCTGAGGAGCGTTTGGACGAAAGCGTTTTGGATCTCCTGGAGAAAGTATGAAGATCCGGACGACGATCTTCAAGAATTTGGAATGTCCACGAAGAACATCATATCCTTCTCGATGGTCTGGAAAACGAAGCTGGAAAATTCATGGTAATCTTGATGGATGTTGAAGATATGAAGAATTCCCAGTGGAATGTTGGTGGATCTACGAAGACGACGATGAATCTCTGGAAAGCTCATGATGAAGGGATGAAGCTTCTGAGAAAACTGGGCGAAATTGATGAAGACAGATGAGGATTGATGATGTTGAAGGTTGATCGGAGAAGAAGAAGATTTCTGGAAAAAATTGGGTTTTCCGGTGGGTTGCGGCGACCGCCGGCCATGCATGCCGGCCGGTGGGTATTCCCGGCGAGGATAGGAGGTGCGTACGCGTGGCACGCGGTAGTGGAGGGACGGTATGCATGCGGGACGCGTGTCCCATGCGTGGCAGAGAGAGGGAAGTGGGTTTGTGATGTGGCAGCATGATGGCAGTGTAACGTGGGGTCCCCCCCCCTCATACACGTGGCGCTGATCTGAATATATAGGACTGAGAAAATTCTGGATGCTTCTAGAAACTGCTGGAAATTGCTGGACATTTCTGGACTTCTGAAGTGAATGGGCCTTGACTGAACGAATTGGGCCTAACGAAAATCCTGCTAAAAAACTGATATGGATTAAAAACAATTAAATCTGGATTAAAAATTAATGGAAATGATTAATGGCCAATTGAATGGAAAAACTGACTTAACAAACCAATTAAACTCTGAATTAATGCTAATGAGAGTAAAAACAAAATGGTTAATGGATTATTAGACTTATTCATTTAAAATTGACTAACTAAAGCTAATTAAATCCTAATTAAAAAACTCTAATAAACCCACTAATCTAAAATTTAATAAATCCCTATTAAATTTCCTATATCACCTATATTATTTATTTAAAAGAAATCTATATCCTTCTATTTATTTATCCTATTAAAAAAAACCTATTTATTTCTAATCAATTCTAAAAGATTAAAAATATATTTTCCTATTCTATTAAAAATGATTAAAAAATATTAAAACTATTTAAAAAAGCTATTAATATTCTAAAATGATTAAAAAATCTAATAAAACCCTAAAAATGGCCAATAAAATCCAGAAAAATCACAATAATTCCCAGAGGAACAAAATAAGCACCGAACGACACATAACACCACGAGACCGCACCAAAATAGCCGGTAAAAAAATCAATAGACACCGAAATATCCCAAAAATACGATTCTACTCATCTAAACTGATTAAAAAACACCTGAGACGCGAGACGAGAGCTGTGATCCCGATAAAATCAAAACAAATGAAAATATGCACTGTATGCGATATGCAGATGCGAATGTGAGAATGCGTCGAAACATAGGACTAGATACGGGACCCGGTTGGTCAAATTTTAGGGTGCAACACACTCTGCTAGGGATCAACGCGAACTCTGCTGAGGAAAGTTCCCTGAATGGCTTACCAGAATACAACTCTTTTATGGTTTGCCTGACTCGGTTGGGGGAGAACAAATCCACTCTGCTAGGGAAATCAACCCTGAATAGCCTCCTGGAACACGACTCTACCGGGGAGTAAAGAAAACTGCTGAGGAACGCCTCTACTCTACTGGGGAAATTAGCCCTGAATGGCCTCCTAGAATACCGAAGTCCTTCTAGGGTACAAAGCAAACAAATGGGAATACCTTCTCTTCCGGAGATTCCGCTCTGCTGGGAAATAAATCCAAACTAATATGGATAAACAAATAAGATTCACTGGTAATCCATCCTAAACTCTCTCTGCTAAGGATGAGGAACAATACACTCCCGCAACTCCGTCGGGGATTACTCACTGAGGGAATCAACATTGACCTCTGCTTGGGGAACGAGTCATTGACCTAGACTCTGAGGGAACATGAGCCAAAGACTTGGACTCTATGGGGGAACGGAACTCTGAATCCGCTCCACTATTGAGGATAATCCCAAATTTACTGGATGAAAGGAACTTAAATCCCAACCTGCTGGGGGATAAGCACACACATTTGATCTGCTGGGGATAAGTGCGTACTGACAATCTACTAGGGAGACGTGTACACACTCAACCTGCACACTCAACCTGTATAGCTTATTGGGGATAGGGTGCCTCTAGAATGCTGAGACTGTATGCACAAACTTCACCTGCTGGGGATGAATGAGTCTCAACCACACGTCTTCCTTCTATGGGGATATGGTGCTACCTGGGATACACCTCTGAATACTTTGCCCCAAGAGTAACAACCCTGCAAATGAAAAAACAAACAAGATATCCTGCATAATAGAAACTATCTCGGTCGTCATCAGTGACATTGTTCAAATAAATCAAAGTTTTAATGATTATTGGCAAAGCCTGCAAGTTTATGTATGCAAAGTTTTATCAAAAACATCGGGCGTTTTTTCACAAACAAAACAGTAAAGGCTAAAACAAAAGCAACAAATTACTGAATAGTATACACTTTATTGATAAGTGGACTGTAAATAGGTAGATTTTACAACAGATGCAACTCCTGGAAAGAGAAAGCTGCGCAAAAATTTACAAAAATGCACAAAGATATACAGAATGTCAGCAATGTGGTACAGACAACCACCATGTGTCGATTCCTCTATGACTCGCATGACTTCGATGCTTTTCCAATGCTTCGTCCTCTGAAAAGACTGATTTGAACGGATGACCCTCGGGTCCTCCCATAATTCACTATGCTCTGGGGGATCAATACACAGACTGCAGTCATTTGCTTTTCAAATCCCTAATTTTTGCCTGAATCGCCCTCGCGGGTTTTCGATTCACCAGGATACCCATTTTTTCCAAAGTCGCCTTTTCAGGTTTTCAACTTTGTGGGTTTACATCTTTTATTTTTATCCCTAATTTTTGCCCGAACCCATTCTTTTTATGGTTCGCCGGGATGCCCCATTTTGCCTGGATATTCTTTTTCTTTCCAACGGGTCTCTTTAAGCAAAGTATTTTTTAACTGTGTATGCGTTCACAGGGGATGTGAAATCCTCACCATCCATGGTTGACAGTAGTAAGGCTCCTCCGGAGAATACTTTCCTTACGACATATGGACCTTCGTAATTTGGAGTCCATTTGCCCCTGTGATCTGTCTGTGGAGAGAGAATCTTCTTCAACACTAACTCGCCTGCCTGAAAGCTCCGAGGACGCACCTTCTTATCAAAAGCTTTCTTTATTCTGCCCTGATATAAATGACCATACGCAATGGACGCTAATCTCTTCTCGTCCATCAGGCTGAGCTGATTCAATCTGTTTCTTACCCATTCTGCCTCATCAAGCTTGACGTCAACCAGAACTCTCAAAGAAGCTTGATCTAATCTTTGTAGGTCACAACCATCTTCTGCACAATATTCTTTATACTCTTATTGGCCGCCTCAACAACGCCGTTCATCTTCGGACGATAGGGAGAAGAATTGTGATGCTCAATCTTGAAACTCTGGCACAGTTCCTTCATTATCTTGTTATTCAAATTTGAACCATTATCAGTAATGAGTCTCTCGGGCGCTCCGTAACGACAGATGATGTCCTTCTTGATAAACCGAGCTACCACTTGCTTGGTGACGTTAGCATAGGAAGCTGCTTTAACCCACTTGGTAAAATAGTCAATTGCTACCAAGATGAAGCGATGTCCATTGGATGCGGTTGGCTCAATCTTGCCAATCATATCAATGCCCCACATGGAAAAGGGCCAAGGAGACGCCATGACATTCAAAGGACTTGGCGACACATGAATCTTATCGATATAAATCTGGAATTTATGGAATTTCTTCGCATACTTGAAGCAATCAGACTCCATAGTCAACTAATAGTACCCTGCCCTCAACAGTTTTCGAGACATGGCATGCCCGCCTGCATGTGTACCAAAGGCACTTTCGTGAATCTCTTCCATAAGCAAACCTGCTTCTTTTCTGTCCACGCATCTTAGCAGCACTAAGTCAAAGTTCCTCCGGTAGAGTACACCATCTTGGTTCAAATAGAAATTTCTAGACAACCTCCTCAAGGTCTTCTTATCTCGGACCGAAGCCCCATGCAGATACTCTTGATTCTTGAGAAAATTATGGATATCATAATACTATGGCTTGCCATCTGAAGCTTCCTCTATGGAAAATACAAACGCCGGCCTATCCAGGCGAGAGATGACAATTCTCAGAGCATCATTCCAAAAATTCACCTTCTACATTGAGGATGGCGTAGCTAAGGCATCTGCCATCTGATTCTCCGCTCTTGGCACATGATGAAACTCTACCCTGTCAAAGAAAGGCAGCAACCTCATGGCATAGTTCATGTAGGGAATCAGGTTAGGCTAACGAGTCTCCCATTCTCCTTTGATCTGATTGACCACCAAATCTGAATCACCATAAATATCAAGGTTTTTGATTCTGAAATCAACCGCTTCTTCAATACCCATTGTTGCACCCCAAAATTTGCTCAACCTTTTCTTGCCTGATTTACGTTTCATTGCATTTCATTTGCATTGTTACATCATGTACATAGTTCAATCATTTGCATATCATAACATAGCATGCATCCAACAAGGGATCAAGGTGTCTATCAATAGAAGAGCCTAGCAAGGTGTGTTATCCAAGATGAGAAGTCATCCAGGCCATCAAGAAAGGATTTGAAGTCTTGAGAAGTTCATGTGCCTACATGTGGGTTGTGCTCCTATCTTGAGGAGTGTTGAGAATCATCAGTGGGATGAGAAGCATGGAATGTGAATGTGAGGTGTGTATGGATCTCATGGGATGTCTAGAGGGCCTTATTGAAGCTGAGGCAAGTCATTGATTCAAGTATGAGAGCCACAGTTGAGGTGCAGTCAACTAGGGTTTCATCTGGGTCAACCCTAATTCAATTGAGTAGTTGGAGAGCATCAAAGCCTACCTTGAGGTCATGGGATGCATGAATTGGTATGTTGATACATGTGTGGTGTTGTGCCAATATTAAGCAAAGATAGATCAAGAATGTGGGAAGTTGCTAAATTAGGGTTTCAGTGTAAAATCCCCTGTTTAGTGCCTAACTTCAAAGCCACATAAGTCAAAATACAAGTTTCAAATGGATCTTTGGAAAACATGAAACTTGTAGAGCTTCTCAATACCTTTAATTTTAGTACTAGAAGTCTTCAAGGGGATTTATAGAGCTCAAGTTATGGTTCTTGCAAATTACAGGTCACCAGAGGACACTGAAATTTATCTGTGAAAGTCACTTGACTTCCAAGCAACTTTTAACCTTCAAGGAGTTTTCAAATGGATTCTTGGCCAACATGATAGTTGTATAACTTGATCTTAGATTTCCATAGAGTACTAGAAGTCCTCAAGGCGATGTATAGAACTCTAGTTATGATCTTGGCAATCCAGGGGTATTTTGGGTATTGGTGATTATAACTCATTCTCAAGTATGGGTCAAAATCTCCAACTTAGAGGCCTCAAATGGAAAATTGTTCAACTAGAAAGTTGCTCAAAATATGGTTTTTAGGCTAACCAAGAACTCATGATGAATTGTTGTGGCTCATATCAAAGATTGGTGTGAAGTGGTTTGAATAAGGAAGAAATTCAAAGGCAATTTTGGTGGGAAATTGAAATAAATGGTTATGGGTCCAAAACAAGTCAAATAAACACTCATTTTAATCAAAAAATATGTTTTAGAAACATTGGCAATTTTGGAATTTTCATTTGAAGTGTGCTTCATGGCCTTTCACAAGATTTCTTCACATAAAAGTTACATCACACAATTCCTTCACAAAGGCAATGTGGAGATTCCTTTTGGGTTGAATTCATTCCAAATGAAATATGTAAGTCATCCAAAGCTTCCAATGCAAGCTATGAAGCCAATTTCATGCATTACCATAACCAAAATTTTGAAGAAAAGTTGGACTTAGATTTTTAATTTTGGGTTTGGGCCTGAGCTCTAGAAGGTTCTAAACAATCCTATAAAGGTCTAGGAGCTCATCAGAAACAGAGTTGGTGATTGATTGGGGTTGGAAGCAAAGATCACCATTAAAGCTTGAAGAAGAAAAGTGAAAGAGTGAATTTCTGTTAGAGGCCGTTTCAAGCACAATTGAGGATTCAATCTTTTTTTAACATCATCACTCATTGAATCTGGAACGTTTTGGATCAAGAATCAAGCCGGAAAGAATCCAATTGAAGCTCGAACGTATGTTCTTACTTCTTGAATTTTCTCTTAATTTATGTGGTTTCAATGCATTAGAATCTTGTGGTTAGGTTCACCTTGAGTTGTAGATGATTTCTGGGCGAAGAATTTGATGTTTAGTGAGATTTTAGGATTAGATTCGTTTTCGGTTGAGATTTGGAATTTTTGATTCGTAGATTTTTAGGCTGTTTAAGTAGTATATTTGGATTCCTCTCGAAATTTCATGCAAAATTGGTTCAAGAATCGTTGCAAACGGATAAATATTGAGGGAGTTATGGTTGTTCAAAGTTTGCCGAAAAAAAAACTCCATATCCATGGCCGCGGGTACTGTTCATGAAGTGCAGAAAATTCAATTGGGGAAGAAGAGCAGCAGCCGTTAGTTCGTGAGGGAGAGGGTACTTAGTCTCCCAATCAGACGAAGGAGAGGGAGCCACGCGGCCGGACGTCAGAACAACGTCGTTTTGGCTTCGCGTGGGGGCTTCAGGCACGCGGGTTCGATCCCGCTGTGGCGCTTTTCTTTTTATTTCAATTGATTTTCGTTTTGCCTTGTGGAGTGACTCCAAGCGCGTGTGTTCGAATCCTGGCAGGGTACTCTTTTTTCTTTTCCTTTTCTTTTCTTTTTTTCGTTTTTGTTTTATTTTTGTTTCTCATGGGCCTGGGTCACGCCTTGCTGTGCGCACCCCCCTTTGGGCCCAGTCTGTGGAATTAGCTGAATTTTATTGCTATTTAGCACACAATTTTGTCATTTTTTCATTATTTTCTTTTAATTTCATATTTTTCTTATAGTATAGAAATAAATCCATAATAAATAGGAAATTTAATCTTTTTAATCCCAGTTTTTTTTCCTTGATTCCTTAGAATGTGTAGAATTTAATAGGATAAAAAAATATTTGATTCATGCATTTTAGATTTTATTTGCATTTTTGTACTTTTAATGGCTTTTTATTTTGATATGTTTGGTATGCCATTTTGCTGATTTTATTGTGAATGATTGGTGTATGATTTTGAGTTGATTTCTTTTGGGCTAGTTAGCTTAGATATGCATGTACCCATAGTAATTTTCTCATATTTTTGTGAGAGAAATTTAGGCTAGTTTGAGCATTGGACATTAGGTGGTTTAGAATTAGGGTTTTAATATGATAGCTTTAGGATTAGGGCATAGTTTTAGGTCCAAATGAATGGTTAACCCCCTGGTTTTTGTATGAGAGATTCATAAGAGGTTTAGGAACCCTTAGTAAATTTTGTAGGATTTTACAATCATGTTTGGTATTTTAAGTAGAATTAGTTTTAAGACTAACTTCTAGGTGTTTCTGATGAACTAATTTGGATAGTTTAATTCAATAGTTCCCCTTAGACTAGGGTGGTGTTGCTTTTGAGCTTGGGTAATCATGAAGACCAATTGAAGGTGCTTTGGAGAGCTTGAAGGAGCTTGGATGTGAAGATTTCTCATCTGTTGGAGTGCTTGTCAGGAGCTTAGGAGAACTAGGGTTTTAGGAAGAGCATTAGACTAGTTTTGCTTCTTTCTTCAAACATGGAGTATCTTGTCCATCTCCATTCTATCCAATGATATAAAGTCCTCCTTGGGAAGCTCCATCTCTCCTTAGGAGGGATGAGTGGTATGCCCAAGTGAGTAGAACTTTGAGGATACCTTTCATTTGCAATGTTAAGTCCTTAGTGATTTCCCTTGGTTGTCATTAAGTCTCTTAACATTTCAACTTGATCTTGTTGGTTTGATTCTCCCTTGGAGATTCTTGTTGAAGCTTGGTAAAGAGGAAGTGGTGTGCTTGTTGAAGCTTGGTGAGGATGGAGTCAGTAGCTTGTTGATGCTAGGGTTTTGCTGCTTATTGGAGTTGAAGTCAAGAGCTTGTTGAAGCTGGTTACTGGTTAGGGTTTGAGCTTGCTTAAGCTGGGAGCTTGTTGAAGCCTGGTGCTTGTTAAAGATTCAAAGTTTATTGAATCTTGAAGATGGGAGTTATTCATGAAGATGAAGGTTGTTGCTGTCAACTCTTTGATGGTTAATCATCTGTTGCTGTCAGAGCTGCTGTTTGCTGTAGGAGTTTGGTGCTGCTGCTTGGGCTGCCTTCTCTGCTTTGGGGTTTTGTTTTCTGTATTGTTTGTTGGCTTGTGTAGCTTGCCCCCTAGGTTTGAGGTGAATGTTGATTCAT
>OZ012737.1:447783029-447818029 GCA_963859935.3 Lathyrus sativus
CTAGTCTCATAATCACAAACTAACCAAAATGAACCCAAGACATACATTTAATTTTAAACAGGATATCAATGTAAGTACATTAATAAATTATTTTTTACATCATTGTCAACAAATAAATTATAATCTGCAAAAACAATTTAATAAGTTACATTAACAGGCGGACCTTTGGCAAAACCACTTCTAAGCCTTATAAAGCTTTTGCCAATTGAGCTAGCACTTAAAAATAATGTAGTACTAAATTATTAATATTATTTTTTACATCATTGTCAACAAATAAATTATAATCTGCAAAAACAATTTAATAAGTTACATTAACAGGATATTATTTCTATCATATCCTATTCCCTAATTTACCTTCTTCCAAAATATCTATAAATTTAAAAGGACTCTTCATGGATCTTTCTAGACACTGAATAATTTTGGAATACCAACAATGCCTTAAGCTTTGTCTTAGAATTCACGTGCTTGTTAAGCATTCTAGTCGTTGCTTCTTTTTTGTGTCCATTTGAGATAGTGGTGAGGTTACATTCATAAGTGTTTGTTCTTTTTGATTTATTGTTATATACAATAGTTGTACTGGTAAGTTCAGTAAGCAATGTACGATGAATGTTAGCTATTTTAATCATAGGTATAACATCTTCTAAAATTATTTATATAAAGCTAATTACTAATAATATTTGCTTACTTGTAACCCTTGCAGAGGCTCAGTAACAAAGTCAATCACGATTGCCTGGCAAAGTTATTTGAAGACGACCCAGTAATTCTTTTCTTTGTTGTTCTACATGTTTAAAAGAAACTTTTTGGAAGTTGATTGTTTTGGAAATTGTTTTCTCATGATTAATCTATATTTCAGGCAGGTGAACGTAGTTTACTGAAGTTGAATTGCAATGCAGAATCAAAAGTAATGCTCTGTCAATTATTTCTATTGCAATAATTAGATATTCCAAGCGGCTGAAGCACCAATAGAATGGGAAGAGCACTACGTAGGGACTGAAGCACCAATAGAATGGGAAGAGCACTACGTAAGCACTACGTAGTTTACTGAAGTTGAATTGCAATGCAGAATCAAAAGTAATGCTCTGTCAATTATTTCTATTGCAATAATTAGATATTCCAAGCGGCTGAAGCACCAATAGAATGGGAAGAGCACTACGTAGGGACTGAAGCACCAATATAATGGGAAGAGCACTACGTAGTTTACTGAAGTTGAATTGCAATGCAGAATCAAAAGTAATGCTCTGTCAATTATTTCTATTGCAATAATTAGATATTCCAAGCGGCTGAAGCACCAATAGAATGGGAAGAGCACTACGTAGGGACTGAAGCACCAATAGAATGGGAAGAGCACTACGTAGTTTACTGAAGTTGAATTGCAATGCAGAATCAAAAGTAATGCTCTGTCAATTATTTCTATTGCAATAATTAGATATTCCAAGCGGCTGAAGCACCAATAGAATGGGAAGAGCACTACATAGGGACTGAAGCACCAATAGAATGGGAAGAGCACTACGTAAGCACTACGTAGTTTACTGAAGTTGAATTGCAATGCAGAATCAAAAGTAATGCTCTGTCAATTATTTCTATATGCCAATGTTCGACCTTGCTACAACCTTTCTGGATACAAAACTCGATATGATGATGTTGACCTCATCACAATCCGTGAAAATACAGAAGGCGAGTATAGTGGACTTGAACATCAGGTAAATTTCATTTCACAGCAATACATGTCATATACCATTATCCAAATCATGATTAATATAATTTGCTTAGCATTTTTGGATTATAGGTTGTGAGGGGTGTAGTAGAAAGTATCAAAATTATTACACGCCAAGCAAGTACAAGGGTGGTTGAGTATGCTTTTCACTACGCCAAGGCACATGGAAGAAAGTGGGTATCGAGCAACAAAGTTTCTAACCATCACACTGTCCAAAAGTTGGTGTAGGCTTATATTGCAGCTAGAAACAATTCCTTTCATCGGGCCTTGTCTCTGCCAATACATGCTCTGAAGCTGATTTCTTAAATAAATTGCTTTGAAGAGCCATCATCCTATTGCCATGAGGGATGTTTGTAACAGAATCTATCAGTAATTGCAGAATACGAATTGCCGGGAGGAAACCATGAAGAATAATTCCCAAATTCTGTGTTATTTGTTCTGGTGCCATGAACAGAACTAGAAAATGGGATAGTACTTTTCATCTGCAGAGTACGAGTGGGGACTTCAGTGCTAACTTCATCAAGGCCTGGCCCATTATTTAAATCGAAGTCTCTTGAGACACTTCCACCATTAGATAACCACTGGACAATGAAGGTTGTTTACTTGGTAAAGGAATATCCATTTTAACCATAGAGAAAGATCCAATTTCAGGAGTCTCGTCCAACCTGTTTAGATCAAGATCAAATCCCACATAGCTGCGGTCATGAGCACCGGACTCTAAGGAACCCCGATAAGCAACGTCCTCAAAACTGATTTCATCTGCCACATTTAAATCAAAATCTAAGGGAGCGCGGTCTGGTTTGACTGAAGTGGCGTCAACCGATGGAATATCAACAATATTTGATGGCATCTCAGTATTTTTCCTAGGTTCAGCTGGCCGGAATGCACTTGTAGCAGCTGACCCTTTCCATCCAAGTTCCCCCTTACTTCGCAATGGATTTTCTGGCGTAACAACCGGTCCTTTGGCAGCAGAAGCCACTATAATTGAAGCATGGAAGGCCCCAGAGAGGGACGAAATCGGAAAAGGCAAAGGGCAAGGAGCATGAACTGCAGATGAACTGATAGGTTCTTCTGGTCTAACAATATCACACTAGCCTACACCCTCAACAGGGTACCCCTCATTTAAATCAAAGTCCAGTTTTACATTCACATTAGATCCACAAGCAAATGGGGATGGATTAGCATTGCCCATATCCAACTTCGCAGCAACTACAGATTTCTTTAACTTCGCAGCAACTACAGACTTCTTTCTTTCAAGATTAGAATCACATGTTTTCAGATCTTCGTTCTCTTTTACAGGAATTGGTAAATCTGGGTGAGCTAATGAACCAGAGCCAATAACCTCTTTTCTACCAAAATTCTCTGCAGAAAGTTCATTATCATCATCTGCAACTGCTGAATCCAGATCCATTTGTTTTTCATCAGGCTCAATATCACACCACATGAATTGGCAGTATTTTGTTTTGTGGAGCTTACTACTTAATGCTCCAGGGTGAAAAATATACAGGGAGTTTGGGATAACCAAGGAAGGCGTTATTTCAACACTGTGATGTAGTTGAATTCAGTGATTCTCACTTTAGCATTTTTCTATCTCAACACTAATTTGGCCTAATATGAACAATTATATCTTTCTCAAAAAAATTATATAGAAGATCTAGTCTAAAATAACAATATTTCGATTTAAATTGCAAGTATATTATGAAGCCTGTTTTGAAATATAAGCAATGTATCAAAAATATAGTTTAAACTCCTAAACAAGGAAAGGACTCAATCAAACAACAAGCACAATAGAGAAAGCAACCGCCGCAGCTAGACATGATTACCGAAAACAAAATCGATCCTGACATCAACTCAGGACAAAACCATTGAATTAACAGCACACAAGATTTCAAATAAAGGTCCTATACTAGAATTTGCTACCGCAACCCTTCAGCATCGAGAAACTCGATCCGACACGTCCTTCTTACACAAATTTAACTCTCAAACAGAGAAATTTAACACATGATGCTTAAAATACAAACCAATTAAATACAAAATTCAGAGTAAAATCCAAACCAGGATATGATTCAGGGTTTGAGAAGACAAACCTGTAAAGATTCGAATTGACGGTGGTGGCTTTGACGGTAATTCGCAATGACAGCGTCACGGTTGAGAAAAAGGTCAGTTTTCCTCTTTCTCCAAGAACGCGAGCGGCAAATTCTTAAAAAGAATGAAAAATACGTGAAAAGAATTTGCGGGAAGATGAAATTTTGAGGACGACGGTTGGATTTCACCGTCGCTGATGAAATTTTCACAATTCTGAACTAACGACGGTACGTCTTCCCAGTCATAATACAATTTTATTTTAATAAATTTTTTTTCTCTATTTTGATTGAATTATTTTGTTTATGTGATAATTTATAATATTATGATTATGAGTATATATAGTTTAATTTTATATTTAATATTTATTATAAAAATTGTTTTTAAAATTTTGATATATAGTTTAATTTTAATACTTTAATTTTGGATATAATATCTTGAATTTAATTTTTATTATAAAAATTGTTTTTAAAATTAAAGTTTTATTTTGAGTATATATAATATTTTCATTTTTATGTATTTTAAGTTTAATTTATTACTATAATTATATTTTATAAATGATTTTAGTCATTTATTTATTTAAAATACATAGATTTATTTAGATCCGCCATTGGTTATAGATTGTATTACTGGGTTTAAGGGGCAACAGTTGTTCTACCGTCGGCACATAAAATTTAGGGCGGAAATTTAGACAGTCATGAACTTATTTGTAGGACGGCTTAATGATAACCGTCGTAATATTTAATAATTTTTTAAAAATATAAGGACGGTAGGTGTATACTGTCGTGAAACGCGTCTCTATATTAGAGTTACGACAGTTATCAAGTAACTGTCGCAATTTTTGTGTCGTAAAACTCTAATTTTCTTGTAGTGATCGTCCATCAGATTCTCCTAAGAATCAATTCACTCATGCCCCTCACGGGTATACTATAACTCATCAGATTCTCCTAGGAATCACATTGCTCATCAGGTTCTCCGAGGAATCACATCGCTCATCAGATTCTCCGAGGAATCACATCGTTCATCAGATTCTCTGAGGAATCACATCGTTCATCATATTCTCCGAGGAATCACATCGTACATCAGATTCTCCGAGGAATCACATTATTCGTCAGATTCTCCAAGAAATCACATCACTCATCGGACCCTCCTAGGAATCCTATCACTCATCATACTCTCCTAATGTCTCTACTGCGAAAATCGACACCGGCTATGACAGAAGAGTCGCCACCGTGCGTTATTTATCCTAAAGGAGGTAAAGGAAACACTCAGAGTAAACCTAACGCAAAATGGGAAAGGGATGGTCCTCGTAACCAAATTCCTGGATTTGGGAGTCGATTACGCAAGGGGTAGGTATTAGCACCCCTCACGTCCGCCGTACTCGACGGGATCCACGCTTGTTTTCTAGTACGGATTGTTATTCTCTCTACTCTAAAGGGTTAAGGGTTAAAAGAAAATAAAATGACTCGGCAAAGTATCGCACTTTATGCCTACGTATTCCCGTCTGGAACGAGAAATCAGAGTCAACGTAGTTCTCCTACCTATGGAAAGGAGGGGAAGGTTGCTCGCTAGGATACGACATCCTATGCCTACGTACTTTCATACAGCCTGAAAGATCAGAGCAAATGTAGTTCGGGCTACGGAAGACACAAGCTTGTCTGACTGTTTCTTATTACCTTATGAAAGGGTTTTTCTAGATTAAGAGTTCAAGCGGACAAAAATGACACTTTGATGTTTGTTTTGAATCTTTTACGAAAGAAGTGTTTTTTAGTTTGTGATGTTTGAAATGTTAGTGTGTTTTTGATTATTTCAAGATGAGAAGAGAGAGAAGCTCTAAAAAACCTAGGGTTGAAAGGGGAATAAAAACTAACCCAATGTTGTCATGCATGGATAAGAACCCTAATGTTTGTCATAATTCCCTCCTGCACAGAGGAAATCAGAGATCCTAGGGGATAAACGGAAAAGAAACAGATATATACAGTAAACAGTAAACATGCATGAGATGCAGCAGTACAAGCGAGCCAAGGGAGTCCCACTCAACCTCGAACCTGGGAAAACAACAGGCAAAGTGAACAATATTCACTTCAAACCTTTGGGGGCAAGCTGCACAAGCCAACAATCAATACAGAAAAAGAAATAAAACCCAACACCAGCTCTGACAGCAACACCAGCTCCTACAGTAAGCAGCTCAAACAGCAACAGCTCTGACAGCTACAGTTGATTAACAGCAAGTGGGAAAGACATCAACAACTTCAAGCAAGACCCCATCTTCACTCTTCAATGATCCCCCAAGCTTTAGATAAGCTCCTGTCTCCAAAAATCTCCAAACTCTAGCAAGCACTGAACCCCAACAAGTAAACAGCTTCAAAAAGCAGCAGAACCCTAGCTCCAACAGATGACCAGCTTTGACAGGCACCAGCTTCAACTTCACCAATCTTCAATGCATTTCATCTTCAAAAGGCTTCAAATCCTCAATGCCACCACTCCAGAAGAGAATCAATTATCAGATTAAGTTGAAATGCTAAACAGCTTATTGACAACCAAAGGAAGCCTATAAGCACTTGGCATTGTAGGGGAAAGGTTCCCTCAAAGTTCTACCTCTAAAGTATGTCACTGATCCCTCCAAAGGAGGGATGTGAATACCCTAAAAGGACTTTTTTTCATAGGGAGGAATAGAAGCACAAGATGCTTTTTATGTTTGCAAGAAGAAATCAATCTAATCTTAGAGCTCTTCCTACATTTCCTATCTCCTAAGCCACCTTCAAGGAGAAGAATCTTCATGCTCCAAGCTCCATCCTTTGTCTCCAATCATCTTCAATGTCTTCATAAGCTCCAACAAGAAAAGCCCAAGCCCCAAGCCCAATTGAAATAGCCCAAACCAAACAAACAAGCAAAATTCCCAAGAGGGAAAACACACAATCACCACTCAAATTGAAAAAATCAAATAAAATATTAAAACTCATCATAAAATCCTAGGTAAATTTCTAAGGGAACCTAACCCTATACCCAATACCCCATATAAACCCCAAGGCCTAAATCAAACCCTAGGTCCCCAAACTATGCCCTAAACTACACCTAAGTGTTGTGAAACCATAATTCTAATACCTCTCTTATCCACCTCTCAAACTAACCTAAATTTTAGTCACAAAAATATGACAAAATTCCTAAGGGTACATACTTCCATAATATAATCAACCTCACAATAATCAATCAAAAATCATGCACCAATATCTCATACTAAATTCATAAAAATGAAGTACCAAACAAATGTAAAATAAAACCAATAAAATTGTAAAATATACCAAAAAAATATAAAATGCATGAAATTAATAATTTTATTGTTTCACAATTTTTTAGAGGACCTAAGGGAACTAGGGAAAAAAATCCCATCCTAAAATGATTATTTTTCAAATTGTTACGAATTTATTTCTAATCAAAATATAAAATGTGAAAATTAAAGAAAATGAAAGAAAAGTGCAAAAGAAGCGTGTCAAATAGCAATAATATGCAGTTCAAAATGAAGTTGGGCTCAGGAGGGGGGTGTGGATATCATGTGTGTGCTAAGCCCAAAGACAATTCAGAAAATAATATGGAAAATCAAGGAAAAATGAAAAAACCTCGTGGTGAATAGCAATCAATCCATGTGTTAATTCCATTGGGCTTCCAAAGTGGGGTGTGGGTAGCAAAGTTTCATCTAAGCCCAAATCCAAACATTAAGTGAAACGATGCGTTGAGGGGGAATTCAGGGTTCTTCACAAAATGAGAAAGCATTGTGGCCCTTGGATCAGAATTCAGTCAAAGTCTCCTATACATCTAATGGCTAAAAGGTCATCTTCCCCAATTTAAATCTGGGAGGGAAAGTGAAGTAGACGGTGGCCGGAGGTGGCGCCACCGTCGTGCCCAAATGCTATCTCCATGAATACTCACCAAAACCTACATATGAACACATCATCTTGCTCGTTTTTTTCCCTGAATCTAACCATGCCCTCCATTTGCATTGAAACATCCTCCATTTCAAAACACGATAAAGAACTCAGAATCTGCTCAAACCTCAACCTTCACCATTCTTCAAATTAACAATCCTAGGATCATCTACACCTCACCCTGAGTAAAACTAACCATTCAACTAAGCTTAAATCATCAAGAATCACAAGAAATGATCCTCAACAGAAAATTGGTTCCACCTAAATTTGTCTCTAAACCTTGAATTTCCTTACCAGAAACCACCTAGCCATCATCTACATTGCATCTAAACACCTAAAACCTAGCAATTCTATCTATATCATGCCATAAAATGAAGTTTACCAAACTGTGAAATTTGGATGAACAGAAGGTGAAAAGCTTCAAATTATGCTTCAAGATCTTCCAGATTCCTTCAATGAGTGATTATCAAGCTTCTGTATGCATCAATTTGTGTTGAATCTCTCTGAATTCTCAAATTCGATTTTAAGTTGCAAGCTTCAAACACAAAGTTCTCTTTCTTGATTGTTCAGCAATCTTGCCCAGAAATCCCTCTGAATTCACTCAACAACTCAAGATAAAGCTACTGAATGCATGAATTTGCTTTGATAATGCTCCAATTGGTATACCCGATTTGGATTTGCAAAGTGAAAACTCAAAGTTCTTTCTCTCAAATCTCTCTCAATCTTCACCAAAAAACTAACTGAGTTAGTTATAATCCTTATATAGAACATGTAGGAATCATCTAGAATGCCATGGAATGATCTATGTGAGATATTGAAATTCTCATGCACTTGAAATTACCATCTCATGCTTGTATGTGACAGCTGAGTTCTAGCTTTCTTCAACACCTGATTTTGATCCAAATTCTCCTCTAATGACATATTGAATGGATTGGTAAGGGTTAAGGCCTTGGTTATGATCTAAAGAATGGTTTTGCATATGTTACTTATGATGTAAGAAAGCATTTTCCAAAGCAACTCATAAAACAATGGCTCATCTCAAAATTGTGACATTGACAATGTGTTTGAAGTCCAATTTCCATTCAAAATGACTACCCATATGCCATGTGTATGCCTTATATCTCAAAAATCCCAATTTCCCTCCTTTGAATCATTTGAAAAATCTCCCTTTTTAGGCCATTTTTGGCAACTTTGTGATAAAAGCCATTCCAATCACCCATGACTTCTTATCTGACCCAAAAACATCCTTTTAAGCACATCTCATGTTGAACATTTTTTCATTTGAGAAGTGGAAGATAGAGATTTTGACCTATGTTGAAAAATGACCTATAATTCAACTTTCCCAAAATACCCCTGGATTGCCAAGATCATAACTTGAGTTCCACAAATCTTCTTGAGGACTTCTAGTAATGAAATTAAAGCTAAGAGGTAGCCCTACAATTCTTATGTTGGAAAAGAATCCATTTGAAAACTCCTTGATGGGCAAAAGTTGCTTGGAAGTCAAGTGACTTTCACAGATAAATTTCAGTGTCCTCTGGTGACCCATAACTTGCAAGAACCCTAACTTGAGTTCTACAAATATTATTGGAGACTTCTAGTACTCAAATTAAAGCTATTGAGAAGCTCTACAAGTTTCATGTTGGCGAAGAATCCATTTGAAACTTGTATGTTGACTTATGTGGCTTGGAAGTCCAGTGCTATACAGGGGATTTTACCCTAGGAACCCTGTCTCAAACACCTCCCACCTCTCTTGATTCTCTTGAACTTGGTCTTGACTCACCCACACACATGCTTTAACATATCAATCCATGATCTTCCATGACTTAGAGCTAGGTCTTGATTCCCTTTCTCTACCCTCCTTGACCTAGGGTTACCCAGATGAAACCCTACTTGTACACACCTCAACTGTGGTTCTTGAACTTGATACCATGACTTGTCTAAGCCTCAATAGGGCTCTCTAGGCTTCCCATGGGATCCATACACACCTCAAATTCATAATTCCATGTTGATGATCTTCAATACACCTCAAGTTAGGAGAGAAATCCACCTGTTGACACTCAAATCTCCTCAAAGCTTCAGCCCATTCCTTGATGACTTGGATGTTCTTCAGCTTGAATAAGGCCCCTTGATGTGCTTTTTTAGATAAGGATGGCACTTGATCCCCTGTTAGATGACTTGCTATGTTATGATATGCAAATGATTGGACCATGTACATGATGTGACTATGCAAATGATAATGCAATTAAAACATAAACCAGGTGAAATAGGTTGAGCAAATTTTAGGGTGCAACAGCTGCCCCTATTCAAACGGCTTGGACCCGACTGGGTGAAGAGCGAACGACCTTCAAACAATCGAGGTACGAGACGGTTGAATACCAAGAACCCAGAAATTTTCCAACCGCAGAAGTAAACTGCACAAACTGCTTGGAAAACAACTTCCACCAACTGAATCCGGTTGTTATGGCAACCAATTGATCAATCATCTGATATCGAAATCTGATTTCAATGTCAACCACCTGTGTAACGCCCCAGGCCTTGAACTCTCTCTTGTCAAGGTTAACACTCCGCCTTCCGTCAACACGGAGAAAACATATTAGCGACCATGTCGGGCTCATTTTCATCAACCCAAAAAAAGATTCTATCATCGCAGGAATAGAACTTTGTCCACGTTAGGACTCTACATTCCGTCAATACAGAAAAAATCCTGACAACTTTGTTGGGGAAAGATTTCTGTCTAATCACAGGGAACTCATCTGCCTATCCATACAGGCAAGTCATCCGCCTAAACACAGGAAATCCCATTTGCCTGCTTCATACGGGAAAATCATCTGAATATCGTTTCTCTGCCTACCTCCGCAGCAGCCAACTCCGTTGGTCCCAACCCACAAACGACTTTGAGGAAGACTCTACTGGGGACAGTAACACGGGGAAATCACAGCGACTTCCTTGGGGGAAATACTTTTGTCAAATATCGGAACACAACTCACATACTCTGTCTATCACGGGAGGATCATCTATCTGGATACCGGAAAGTTCATCCGCCTGCTTCATACGGGAAACTCCATCTGCCTGATTCTTACAGGAAAATTCATCCGCCTGCTTCATACGGGAAAACACATCTGCCTGATTCTTACAGGAAAATTCATCTGCCTGCTTCATACGGGAAAACACATCTGCCTGATTCTTACAGAAAAATTCATCCGCCTGCTTCATACGGGAAAACACATCTGCTTGATTCTTACAGGAAAATTCATCTGACTGCTTCATACGGGAAAACACATCTTCTTGATTCTTACAGGAAAATTCATCTGCCTGCTTCATACGGGAAAACACATCTGCCTGATTCTTACAGGAAAATTCATCCGCCTGCTTCATACGGGAAAACACATCTGCCTGATTCTTACAGGAAAATTCATTCGCCTGCTTCATACGGGAAAACACATCTGCCTGATTCTTACAGGAAAATTCATCCGTCTGCTTCATACGGTAAAACACATCTGCCTGATTCTTACAGGGACATTCATCCGCCTGCTTCATACGGGAAAACACATCTGCCTGATTCTTACAGGAAAATTCATCCGCCTGCTTCATACGGGAAAACACATCTGCCTGATTCTTACAGGAAAGTTCATCCGCCTGCTTCATACGGGAAAATACATCTTGGATATAGCTTTTTTGCCTATTCTTTGCAGTAGCTAACTCTACCGGGGATATTCTGAAAATAACTGCCCGACACCCGTTTCGACAACAAGTGACCACTTCTGAAATCTTGATTCACAAAACCCTGACATGCTGCCGCGACAGTATACCTGAAGAAAAACACTCCGCTGGTCAGATAAAAGAAACTTCAGCCAGTAACTCTATGGGGAATGATAACAAGAACTGTATCATCATATGTCTCACGGCGAGACCTCGATCGTCTGGTAATAGATTTGAGTTGTAACTTCATACTCCTGCTGAGAAACACACCTGAAAGCAAAAGGTTAACCAACCTGATTTATGTTTCAAAATGCGTATGTTTGGCAATGGCGTAATGCTCCATACGGTATGGAAATGCTACGCGTTTTTGGGTAGATGCAAACATGATAATGCATGCAAATGCGCATGCAGGTTCAGGCTGCTGGGGGAGCTCTGATAAGCTTGCTTCATCAACACGGCTGTTGAGGACAAATACCGCCCTGTTGGGGATGAACGGGTATCACACCGTATTCCGGAAAAATAAATGCCGGAAATACAACCACCTCTGTCGGGGAGAGATTACACATCAATTTCCACTGGGAGGAAAGAACAACACCTGCTGGGAAGATTACCTCAGCTGGGGAAGAAACAACCCTGCTGGGAGACAACTGTCTGGGTACAGTTTACGAACTCGGAGCTACCACTCCGCTGGGGCTAATCATCCTGATGAAAGCATGACAACCTGTGCGGAGAAAGAAAACCATCCTCGGTGAGGGTAATCCTTCTGAACCTACTATGACTTGGTTACGTGCCGCGGAAATCCTCCCAGCTGGGGATTGAACGTGCACATACTCAACTCTCTGGGGAGTATAACCTTTGCATGGGACACTGATCTTGTCTTGATGGGGATATCCTATGGACAGGTTCCATGAGGATACTCTTCTGGGGAAAATACTCCTTCCTTCGGTAAGGGATAACATCATCTCAACCTCTGGGGATGAGGTGCGACCTGCTGGGAAATGAGGTCAAGTCCTTCATCTAGAGCCTCTGGCTGGGGGGTACAATTTTCTGACAGTCTGCTCCAAGGGTGAGAACCCTGCAAAACACAAACGAGACAAAACAAATCTATACAACCAAATCTATTCGGGTTAATGTCCGCGACATTACTCCAGTCAATTCGAAGTTTTAACAATTATTGGCAAGGTCCAACAAGGTTATGCACATGCGAGTTCATCAAAACATCAGTGTTTCCCACATACAAAACAGTAAAGCACAAACATCAAATACTGAATAACATGTTTTATTGATAACGAGTCTCTGAATAGGCAGAGTTTTGTACACTGGATGCAACTCCTGAAAAGAGGAAGTTACGCACACACACATACATATATGCACAAAAAGCCTAAATAAAAAAATACAAAACAATATTTGTATACATGTCGGCGACGTGGTACAGACAAACACCATGAGCTGATTCTCCTATGACTCGCCTGACTCTGGTGCTTTCCCGGTATTCAATTTTCGGAAGAGATTGTGTTGGATAAACGGCCTCCAGATACTCCCAAACCACTAAGCAATGCTGTATAAGATCCGGACCGCAGTCATTTGCTTTTTCAATCTCTAACTTTTGCGTGAATTGCCCTTTGCGGGTTTTCAATTCACCGGGATACCCTTTTTTGCCGAAGTCGCCCTTTTCAGGTTTTCGACTTCGCGGGTGTACATCTTTTCAATTTTATCCCTAACTTTTGCCCGAACCTTTTATTCATTTTTTACGGTTCGCCAGGATGCCCTATTTTTGCCTGGACTCTCTTTTTACTGTCCAGCAGGTCAATTTCAAGCAAAGTATTTTTTAACTGCGTCCGAATTCACAAGGGACGTAAAGTCTTCACCATCCATGGTGGATAGTAGCAAGGCTCCTCCAGAGAAGACTTTTCTGACAATGTATGGACCTTCGTAGTTCGGCGTCCATTTGCCCCTGTGATCTGTTTGTGGTGGGAGAATCCTTTTCAGTACAAGGTCGCCCGTCTGAAAGCTCCGCGAACATATCTTCTTATCGTACGCTTTCTTCATCCGACTCTGATACAACCGACCGTATGCTAGAGAAGCTAGCCTTTTCTCATCCATTAAACTGAGCTGATTCAGTCTATCTTTAACCCATTCTGCCTCGTCGAGTTGGACATAACGTAAAACCCTCAGGGAAGGAATCTCAACCTCCAACGGTATCACTGCCTCCATTCCGTATACCAACGAAAAAGGGGTTGCCCCGGTTGATGTGCGTACCGTCGTACAATAACCGTGCAAAGCGAAAGGCAACATCTCGTGCCAGTCCTTATACGTCACAACCATCTTCTGAATAATCTTCTTTATATTCTTATTGGCCGCCTCAACAACGCCATTCATCTTGGGTCGGTAAGGAGAAGAGTTGTGATGTTCAATCTTAAAATTCTGACACAGCTCTTTCATCATCTTGTTATTCAAATTCGAACCATTGTCAATGATAATCCGCTCAGGGATTCCATACCTGCAGATAATATCTCGTTTGGTGAATCTGGCCACCACTTGTTTGGTCACGTTGGCATATGACGCTGCCTCCACCCATTTGGTGAAGTAATCAATTGCCACCAAAATGAACCGGTGTCCGTTGGATGCCGTAGGTTCAATCTTGCCGATCATATCAATCCCCCGCATCGAGAAGGGCCACGGCGATGACATCACATTCAGAGGACTCGGAGGCACATGGATCTTGTCCGCATAAATCTGGCATTTATGACACCTCTTCGCAAACTTGAAACAGTCTGTTTCCATAGTTAGCCAATAGTAACCTGCCCGCAGCAGTTTTCTCGTCATAGCATATCCACCAGCATGTGTACCAAATGTACCCTCATGTACCTCTTCCATGAGAAACTTCACTTCTTTCTCATCTACGCAACGTAGCAACACCAAGTCGTGGTTTCTTTTGTGTAGGACACCGTCCGGGTTCAAATAGAAATTGCCAGCCAATCTCCTGAGAGTCTTCTGATCTTGACTGGATGCCCCAGCCGGATACTCCTTGTTCTTCAGGAAATTATGGATGTCAAAGTACCAGGGTTGACCATCGGGAGCCTCGTCAATGGCAAATATGAAGGCAGGCCTATCGAGCCGAGAGTTAACAATCCGGGGAGCCTCGTTCTAGAAGTTAACTTTATACATCGAAGACAATGTCGCCAGGGCGTCAACCATTTGATTTTCTGCTCGCGGCACATGATGCAATTCCACCTTGTCAAAGAAAGGCAGCAATCTCCTTGCATAATTCATATATGGTATCAAATTGGGCTGACGTGTCTCCCATTCTCCTTTAATCTGAGTCTCCGTATACATCCAGATGTTTGATTCGCAAATCAATAGCTTCTTCTAGACCCATGATGCAAGCCTCATATTCAGCCTCATTATTGGTAACGGGAAAGGTCAATCAGGCAGTAAAGGGGATGTGCGACCCCTGAGGAGTAGTAATAATTGCACCTATTCCGCTACCATAGGAATTTACAGCTCCGTCAAATATTAACTGCCACTTGGAACCCAACTCTGGTCCTTCGTCCGACAACGGTTCTTCACAATCTTTCATCTTCAGGTACATGATATCCTCGTCAGGAAAATCAAACCTCATTGACTGGTAGTCCTCAACAGGCTGCTCTGCAAGGTACTCCGACAGAACGCTACCTTTAATAGCCTTTTGTGAGACATATTAGATATCGTATTCGGTTAACACCATCTGCCATCGGGCAATTCTCCCGGAGAGTGCTTGCTTCTCAAACACGTATTTGATTGGATCCATCTTTGAAATTAGCATGGTTGTATGATTCAGCATGTATTGCCTCAAACGTTTGGCGGCCCAGGCTAGCGCACAACACGTTTTCTCGAGCATTGAGTATCTGGACTCACAGTCAGTAAAATTCTTACTCAAATAGTAGATCGCATGCTCTTTACGTCCTGTCTCGTCATGTTGACCGAGAACACAACCCATACTTTCCTCAAGAACCGTCAAATACATAATCAAAGGTCTCCCGACCACTGGGGGTATCAAAACAGGAGGTTCCTGCAAGTATTCTTTTATCTTGTCAAACGCCTTTTGACAATTTTCATTCCAGATCAACACCTGATCCTTTTTCAGCAATTTGAATAACGGCTTGCATGTCGCAGTTAAGTGAGATATGAACCGGGCGATATAGTTCAACCTCCCTAAAAACCCATGCACTTCTTTTTCTGTTTTAGGCGTTGGCATTTCTTGTATTGCTTTTATTTTTGCAGGATCAACCTCTATTCCCTTTTCGCTCACAATAAACCCCAGCAGTTTACCCGATCTCACCCCAAAGGTGCACTTGTTAGGGTTCAGTCTCAACCTGAACTTCCTAAGCCTCTTGAACAGTTTCAGCAGATTAACCAAATGCTCCTCCTCCGTCTGGGATTTGGCAATCATATCATCAATGTAAACCTCAATCTCTTTATGCATCATGTCATGAAAGAGAGTCGTCATAGCATGTTGATATGTTGCCCCAGCATTCTTCAACCCGAAGGGCATCACTTTGTAGCAAAATGTTCCCCAGGGAGTAATAAAGGTAGTCTTCTCCATGTCTTCTGGCGCCATTTTGATCTGAATATAGCCCGAGAAGCCGTCCATGAAAGAGAATACAGAGAACTGAGCAGTGTTATCAACCAGCACATCGATGTGAGGAAGTGGGAAGTCATCTTTCGGGTTCGCCCTATTCAAATCACGGTAGTCTACACACATTCGCACTTTACCGTCTTTCTTCGGTACTGGCACAATATTAGCGACCCATGAGGGATATTTTGTAACAGCTAGGAAACCAGCATCCCACTGTTTTTGAACTTCCTCCTTGATCTTCACAGCCATGTCCGGTCTGGTTCTTCTGAGCTTTTGTTTAACAGGTGGACATTCCTCTTTCAAAGGCAGACGATGCACAACCATATCCGTATCCAACCCAGGCATATCCTCGTACGACCAAGCAAATATATCACTGTACTCTTTGAGCATCTCAACCAACCTTTTCTTGATATCGCTCTGCAACGCAACCCCTATACGGATGTTTCTCACAACCTCTTCCGACCCCAAATTGATAATCTCAATGACTTCCTCATGAGGCGGAATGATTCTTTCTTCTTGTTTCAATAACCAGGTCACCTCTTCTGGCACGTCTCCATCTTCGACAACCTCTTCCTCAGTCTGAAATACCGAGTGCTCAAAGTCGAAGTGAGTCATAGGCGGTTCATAGATGTCATCTAAAATAGTAATCCTGGAAAGGAAATGGTTAAATGCTTCAAAACGCAGACAAAGCGAATAACCACATTGCCATTTTATTGTGAAACACAAACATAGGAAAAACAGGGATCACAATATTTGTATATGAAAAACGCCTTTATTTCATGATTAAACAATATAATGTACATAACCAAATGGCCCTAAGCAAAATCACTGTGCCCCGGGTAGGACACATGATTATTCAACAATTAAGAAAACAAATCATTACTGTTTAGTTGTCACAGGAACGGTTTCCCGGATAGACCAATTGCAGATACTTTGTCCTGACACACTTGGCTTGATCCACGCATCCATATCACAGTCGTTGTCTTCTTCTTCAGAATCGGAAATAGCATTGACGGTCTCGAAGCTCACCCCACTTGGCGTAATCGTGACTGGTCCCTTGAACCTGGGCGCTCCTGAAGAGGATGTTGACGACGAAGGATGATATCCAAGCCCGAATTTGTCATTCTTCACGGGAATCTCCAATACCTGCCCCCAGCCCTTGGTTTTGCCTGCCTGCACTAGAGCCTGAGCCTCTTTGTAAGATGACACTGCCACATCTGATATTTTGCTGGAACCCTGGGCTTTGTCTTTAACTCTCAACCCCTCGAAGGCTTGACAGGGTGTTTCGTGTATTTCTGCGTCGACCTCAACATATTTGAACGAAGATAGATGGCTAACCAGAATATCTTCTTCTCCACAAACAGTGACGACACTATCCCCCACCATATACTTCAGCTTTTGGTGTAACGTGGATATGACTGCCCCGGCAGCATGGATCCATGGGCGCCCAAGAAGACAACTATACGCTGGCTGGATGTCCATTATATAGAATTCAGTTTCAAATATTTCAGTCCCCACCTGCAACGGTAACGTTATTGATCCGAAAACCGACCTCCTCGTTCCATCGAACGCTCTCACCACTAAGTCACTGGGCGTGCAGATAATCCCCCTGATATCCAACTTCATCATGGCTTTCTTCGGTAGCACATTCAGGGAAGATCCAGTGTCTACTAAAACATGGGACATGACCGTGCCCCGACATTCTACTGACACATGCAATGCCATATTGTGCTCTCGCCCTCTCGGAGTCAAATCAAAGTCTGTGAAGCCCAAACTGTGCCCCGCATTGACATGCGCCATCACCCCTTCTAACTGATTAACAAAAACTTCTTGAGGAACGAACGACGTGTCTAGAATCTTCAGCAAAGCGTTCCGATGGGCCTCAGAACATAACAACAATGATAGGATGGAAATTTTTGACGGCGTTTGCTGGAGGTGCTCAACGATTTTGTAATCACTTTTACGAATGAGCCTCATAAACTCCTCCACATCCTTAAGCGACGTTTCCTTTTCATTCGACTGAGACAGACCACCCTCAGTTACCTTGGCTTTACCCTTGGCTAATCTTTCTGCCTCTACCTCGGGTGACGTGAAGATTCTTCCGCTTCTGGTCATACCCCCTGTTCCGACAACATTACCTACAACCCCAGCTGGTTGTCCATTGACTTCAATTTTCTCACCGTCGCAATATACCTCCAACCCGTAAGTCCACGACACTGCTTTAGTACTCTCAAAAGGGACTGGTCCTGCTTTGGTAATTGTGATCATCGGCCGCCTGGCAGGCGCCGTTATCATTATTGTTTTCCTCGGAATCGTCACCGTCGCAACATCGCTCTGCTCATCACACAACGCCTCTACAGACTTTTCAACCGCGGTTCGATCAAATTGCACAGTACCCTCATCCATCATAGCCTGAATACCCCGCTTCAACTCATTACAACCCTCTAGCTGGGTCCAACAATCCAAGCAAAATTCATCACAACCCGGGAATATACCCCCTTTTAACAACGTGCTTTTAATCTCACCCAACGGTGTCTTCAGCTCATGGACATCCATCACTAGATTCAAATTTTCTTCTGTCAAGATGGAGTTTGCCCCGTGATTAGGCATAGGCTGTTGTACGATATTTGGACCCACCTGTCCAAAGTTGATAGATTTGTTGTCCAACAAATCCTGAACTTTGTGTTTAAATGCCTGACAAGCTTCTACATCATGCCCGGGTGCCCCGGAATGGAATTCGCAATGCTTGTTGGCATCATATCCGTAAGGAAGGACCGACCCTGTAGGCGGTGCCAAAGTTCTCTTTTCAACCAAGTTCAACCCTAGCAGGGTCTGGAGGAGTTCTGCATACGTGGAAGGAGGTGCGTCGAACACTCTTTTCGGTCTTGCATTCTGTACCCTTCTCTGACCAAGATTCTGTCCTTGTTGTTGCTGCGGTTGTTGTTGTTGTTGCTGAGGCGACCCTTGTTGAGGAAAAGGGATAGTGACACTAGCTATCTGTTGCGGCTGAACATACTGATTTCTTCCTCTGCCCCTGCCCCTGCCACCAAACACGGCACTAGTATCACCCTGTCGTCTACCACCAAATGCTTTTCTGGCACCTCCTGTTGAAGTAGACTCACCTGCTTGGAACCTTCCAACTTTAATCCCGTTCTCGATCATCTCCCCCATAAGAATCAAATATGAGAAACTACTCAATGACACACTAAACAATTTTTCGTAGAACACCCCTGTAAATGTCCCAATGAACATGTCATTCATCTCCCTTTCAATTAAAGGAGGATGCACCCTCGCTGCCATATCGCGCCACCTTTGCGCATACTCTTTAAAACTTTCACCGTTCTTCTGTGACAAACCCTGCAATTGGACCCGGTTTGGCGCCAAATCGCTGTTATATTTGTAATGTGTCACGAAAGCATCAGCCAACTGCTTCCAGGTTTTGATCTGGGTGGGCTCCAGCCCCATATACCATTCAAGTGAAGGTCCTGACAAGCTATCCTGAAAGAAATGCATGAGCATCCTTTCATCATCTGAATACACGAACATCCTCCTGTAATAAGAGCAGACATGGACCTTAGGGCAGGTGTCCCCCTTGTATTTGTCAAAAGTGGGAGCCTTGAATTTCAACGGCACCCTCAGCCCTGGTACCAAGCCCATTGTAGTCATATCCAAACCAGTGGAGTTCTGATTCACTACCCCCTTCATCTGTTCTTCGAGCATTCTGATCCTCTGCACAGGATCAACAGGTCCTTCAAATCCCACACCTCTTCCAGAAAAGGCGTCCTCCTGGCGGTCTTTACCCCAATTCACATTTTCATTTCCATATTCGTCGTAACCAGTGTTGCGACCAAACCCTTGCTGATTGATCATGGGACCTTGTCCCCCATTACCGAAACCTTGGTTGACCCTAACAGGTCCAAACCCAGTCTTGACAGGAACCACCCCAGCACCATTCATATTACCAAATCCACCATACCCCTGGTTAGCGTTACCAAAATCGTCGTAACCGAAACCCTGAGTGTCGAAGCCGAATTTCCTGCCCTGATTGAAGTAATCAAATCCCTGATCATTGTAGCCGAAACCATTGTTGCCAAAACCATTACCGCCATTGTTGTTACCACCGCCTTGGTTGGCGTCCCCAAATTCAACATTGTTAACAACAGTCTCATTTCCATTCCCTGTGTTGCCATTGCCAGCGCCAGCGCCATCATTTACAACCACAATAGGTGGGGTCACTACAGGTGGAACCACAGGCGTAGGGGGCCCATCCTCTGGAATAGTTTCAACATGTGCAGAATTGTGGTCATTATTACCGTTCCCATTAGTCCGCGTTAGCAGCGGCTGTACCAAAGTCTGGAGGCTCTCCTGGCCCTTAGCAATGTTCTCTATTGCTTGCATGAACAGATTCAGCTTCTCGCGGATTTCCTGCATCTCCACTTGGACTTGATCCATGATTCTCTTGCAGTTGTTTCAGGTTGAGTAGCGGTGGAATCTTTGTTCGTCAATCCTGAAAAACCTGAGAGATGCCGGAAATGAGATACAAATTCAACAAGTAACTAGCAATGCAAAATGGATATGCAGATGCAATATGGGTCTGTGCGTTAGGGATATCAACCCCTGATTCTAGTGCCAAAGTGCCAGTGTAGTGACAGTGATAGCAATAAGAGGCTCGAAATCCAATCATGGAAAACATTTCATATATTGCGGAAAAACCCATCGAGTTAGGAATACAATATTACTAAGTGTACAATAGGAAGGCATGACCTCAACCAACAATCCTTTTGATGGTCAGCACAATGCAAATAAAGCATACACATCAATACATGAGGTAATCAAGTGCGACCATATGCCTGGTACTCCTCTAATAATCTCTTAGTCTTGGGATGATTCGGCTGAGAAAGCAACCCTTCGACGAGCGAGTCTCTTTGCCTGATAACACGCTGGAGATCACCAATGGATTCCTCCCAAACACCTTCCCCAAAGCAATCTTCTAGCTTCTGCTTCTGGGACGCAGACTCTTTCTTGCGCTTGATGACTTTGTTCAAGGCATTCTGGACATCATACCTCCGCGTAACCTCTTCTTCCAACCTCTTCTGGCTAGCTTTCAACTGACCTTCCAGCTCAGAGATCTGTAACTTCAGTTTGTCTTCTCTTTCCTTATTGCCGGTCAGCGTGGCGTTCCAAGTTTTATTGAATGCAGAGATCTCCCGGTAGGCTATATCAAGTGCTTTCTTCTTAGACTCCAGCATATCATGAGAGCTCTTGAAATCTATCCCCAAACGCTCACGCTTCTTTCGTTGTTCAGTCAGTTCTGTGCCTAGTTGATTCACCAGCTTCGTTTGCTACTCAAAGGAATATACGGCCTCATTCCTTTCACTCCTGAGTTGCATTAGCTCTTCTTCCAACTTCTCGTTGGCTTTCATCAACTCTTCTTTCTCCTTCACAACCTATTCGTATCTCTCAATAGACACAGTAGTCGGCTCCTCAATCACGGGGGGAGCAGGAGGTAATACTGCAGGAAACGGCATCCGCACCTGCTTTGCTCTATCTTGGATCCAGACTTTGTACGGGGGATAGGCTTGACAATCATTCTTACCCAACAACGCCTTACCCCTCTTGTGGACATTATTCCAAGCGTGCTAAAGATTGGATAGTAGTTCTCCCTTCAAATCACCTGTGAAGTACAGAGATTCCTGCACTTCCTCCTCTTTTGGCGGGTTTTTCAAAGCATACCCGAATTGCCTGATCAACAATGAAGGATTGTAGTTAATGCACCCTTTCCTCCCAATCAGAGGAACGTTAGGATATCCAGCGCAACTGTAGATGATCACAGATCCCAGTAAATCTTTATTAAACCAGACAACGTCTTCTGAAGAAAGTCCCATCAGATGCTCAGACCAATCCACCGTATCTGCAGACTCGACGAAGATACCCTTCTTGGGCAGATGACTCTCAAACCACATATACAGCAAAGGCCCACAACAAGAGACGTTCTTGCCCCTCCTGTTCTCGTTCTTATAATGCAGCGAGTGATAGAAATCTCCAATCAAAGTAGGCACAGGATTTCCTGAAGCAAATGTATAGAACGCATCCAGATCAACGAAGTCAGGCAGGTTTGGGAACAATACAATGCCATAGATACACAGAGCGAGAATAGCATTAAACACAGTCCAACATCCACTCTTGGCATACTCTTGTGCTTTCCCAACCAAGAACTTGAGAGAAAAACCAGACACTCCATTCCACGAGGTTAACAGCAACTCTGAGGAGTCTAAATGCAAGGCAACAACCAAATCCTCCAGTTTGGGCTCAACATCCATATGAATGAAAGGTACCCTGTTCTTGATGGTCAACTCTAAGATCTCAACATATTCCTCCATGGTCGGAGCCAGAATGAAGTCAGGGAAAGTAAAACACCTCAGCGGGGGATCATATAACTGCATTAGCGTGTACAATCCATTACGCTCATACATGGATGGTTTATAAACCAATCTAAGTAATTTCCCATAGCTCTTCTTGAAGCTTCTCTTCACATCATCATCAGCTAGAGATATCAAACCAAGCAAAGACAAAACATCTGGAGTAGGAAACTTGTACGCCATAGTCTTCTTCAGGGTATCCATAATATCAGCAAACAGAAATCCGGGCCACTAGAATCAGAGGTATGAAAATGCACCTGCAGCACAGACACACGTTAATGATATGCAAAATGAGTATGCAACAATGCAATATGCAACATGCAACAGGGATCAAGTGATATATTTCTGAAGAGATCCATCCACAATATCTGTCTCAACAGTCCCACAATACTGCTCAAACCTGGTCTCAACAGACCCATAACAATGCTCCACTTTGCCTCGACAGGCTCAAAACAATGCTCCAACCTGGTCTCGACAGACCTACAACACTGCTCTGGTGGAGAACCTCAAGCAACCACACATACTGACCCAATATCAAGAAGACCGGGTGATCTGGAGGTCAAGTTTCCTGCATGCCCCAATCCCTCTCACAGGCAGGTGTCCTATCAACTGACACAAGGTACGGCATCCTATGCGGTCGTCGGCATCACAGACTTTCAAGACTGATGATACGATACCCAGAAGGTGTGGCATCATCATGTCCTGAAGAGGCCTCACTTAGCCAACTTCCAAATGATCGGTCCCCGGAGTCGACAATCCAACTAACCAACAACCCCCTCAACCCAAAGGGTTGAAAAAGAAGTCAACCAGAAGAACCTCGTCCGAGTGTGGATTTTGCAGGACACTGGTACATGCAAAGCATGCACGCGCCCACTACTTTCCACAACTAATTCTAGGTGCACTCAAGCCCAGGTCCGGCTTATCTCTCAATAGATCACCCCATCCCCACAACAGCAATAACAATATAAAGCTGACAATAAACTGCGGAAAGTAAAGACAGAAATGTAAATCCATACAAAACCCACGACTGGAAAACAAGCGCTAGGACTGACTCGCGTAGGGAACTGTTGGAGTCGCCAGCAGAGTCGCCAGCTGTCGCTACTGTGAAAATCGGCGCCGGCTATGACAGAAGAGTCGCCACCGTGCGTTATTTATCCCAAAGGAGGGAAAGGAAACGCTCAGAGTAAACTAACACAAAACGGGAAAGGAATGGTCCTCGCAACCAAATTCCTGGATTCGGGAGTCGATTACGCAAGGGGAAGGTATTAGCACCCCTCACGTCCGTCGTACTCGACGGGATCCACGCTTTTTTTCTAGTACGGATTGTTATTCTCTCTACTCTAAAGGGTTAAGGGTTAAAAGAAAATAAAATGACTCGACAAAGTATCGCACTTTATGCCTACCTATTCCCGTCTGGAACGAGAAATCAGAGTCAACGTAGTTCGCCTACCTATGGAAAGGAGGGGAAGGTTGCTCGCTAGGATACGACATCTTATGCCTACGTACTTTCATACAGCCTGAAAGATCAGAGCAAACGTAGTTCGGGCTATGGAAGACACAAGCTTGTCTGACTGTTTCTTATTACCTTATGAAAGGGTTTTTCTTGATTAAGAGTCCAAGCGGACAAAAATGACACTTTGATGTTTGTTTTGAATCTTTTACGAAAGAAGTGTTTTTTGGTTTGTGATGTTTGAAATGTTAGTGTGTTTTTGATTGTTTCAAGATGAGAAGAGAGAGAAGCTCTAAAAAACCTAGGGTTGAAAGGGGAATAAAAACTAACCCAATGTTGTCATGCATGGATAAGAACCCTAATGTCTGTCATAATTCCCTCCTGCACAGAGGAAATCAGAGATCCTAGGGGATAAACGGAAAAGAAACAGATATATACAGTAAACAGTAAACATGCATGAGATGCAGTAGTACAAGCGAGGCAAGGGAGTCCCACTCAACCTCGAACCTGGGAAAACAACAGGCAAAGTGAACAGTCTCTCATACTAAATTCAGAAAAATGAAGTATCAAACAAATGTAAAATAAAACCAATAAAATTGTAAAATATACCAAAAAATATAAAATGCATGAAATTAATATTTTTATTGTTTCACAATTTTCTAGAGGTCCTAAGGGAACTAGTGAAAAAAATCCCATCCTAAAATGATTATTTTTCAAATTGTTACGAATTTATTTCTAATCAAAAAATAAAATGTGAAAATTAAAGAAAATGAAAGAAAAGTGCAAAAGAGGCGTGTCAAATAGCAATAATATGCAGTTCAAAATGAAGTTGGGCTCAGGAGGGGGGTGTGGATATCATGCGTGTGCTAAGCCCAAAGACAATTTAGAAAATAATATGGAAAATCAAGGAAAAATGAAAAAACCTCGTGGTGAATAGCAATCAATCCATGTGTTAATTCCATTGGGCTTCCAAAGTGGGGTGTGGGTAGCAAAGTTTCATCTAAGCCCAAAGCCAAACATTAAGTGAAACGGTGCGTTGAGGGGGAATTCAGAGTTCTTCACAAAATGAGAATGCATCGTGGCCCTTGGATCAGAATTCAGTCAAAGTCTCCTCTACATCTAATGGTTAAAAGGTCATCTTCCCCAATTTAAATCTGGGAGGGAAAGTGAACCAGACGGTGGCCGGAGGTGGCGCCACCGTCGTCCCCAAATGCTATCTCCATGAATACTCACCAAAACCTACACATGAACACATCATCTTGCTCGTTTTTTCCCCCTGAATCTAACCATGCCCTCCATTTGCATTGAAACATCCTCCATTTTAAAACACGATAAAGAACTCAGAATCTGCTCAAACCTCAACCTTCACCATTCTTCAAATTAACAATCCTAGGATCATCTACACCTCACCCTGAGTAAAACTAACCATTCAACTAAGCTTAAATCATCAAGAATCGCAAGAAATGATCCTCAACAGAAAATTGGTTCCACCTAAATTTGTCTCTAAACCTTGAATTTCCTTACCAGAAACCACCTAGCCATCATCTACATTGCATCTAAACACCTAAAACCTAGCAATTCTATCTATATCATGCCATAAAATGAAGTTTACCAACCTGTGAAATTTGGATGAACAGAAGGTGAAAAGCTTCGAATTATGCTTCAAGATCTTCCAGATTCCTTCAATGAGTGATTATCAAGCTTTTGTATGCATCAATTTGTGTTGAATCTCTCTGAATTCTCAAATTCGATTTTGAGTTGCAAGCTTCAAACTCAAAGTGCTCTTTCTTGATTCTTCAGCAATCTTGGCCAGAAATCCCTCTGAATTCACTCAACAACTCAAGATAAAGCTACTGAATGCATGAATTTGCTTTGATAATGCTCCAATTGGTATACCCGATTTGGATTTGCAAAGTGAAAACTCAAAGTTCTTTCTCTCAAATCTCTCTCAATCTTCACCAAAAAACTAACTGAATTAGTTATAATCCTTATATAGAACATGTAGGAATCATCTAGAATGCCCTGGAATGATCTATGTGAGATATTGAAATTCTCATGCACTTGAAATTACCATCTCATGCTTGTATGTGACAGCTGAGTTCTAGCTTGCTTCAACACCTGATTTTGATCCAAATTCTCCTCTAATGACATATTGAATGGATTGGTAAGGGTTAAGGCCTTGGTTATGATCTAAAGAATGGTTTTGCATATGTTACTTATGATGTAAAAAAGCATTTTTCCAAAGCAACTCATAAAACAATGGCTCATCTCAAAATTGTGACATTGCCAATGTGTTTGAAATCCAATTTCCATTCAAAATGACTACCCATATGCCATGTGTATGCCTTATATCTCAAAAATCCCAATTTCCCTCCTTTGAATCATTTGAAAAATCTCCCTTTTGAGGCCATTTTAGGCAACTTTGTGATACAATCCATTCCAATCACCCATGACTTCTTATCTAACCTAAAAACATCATTTTAAGCACATCTCATGTTGAACATTTTTTCATTTGAGGAGTGGAAGATAGAGATTTTGACCTATGTTGAAAAATGACCTATAATTCAACTTTCCCAAAATACCCCTGGATTGCCAAGATCATAACTTGAGTTCCACAAATCTTATTGAGGACTTCTAGTACTCAAATTAAAGCTAAGAGCTATACCTACAATTCTTATGTTGGCCAAGAATCCATTTGAAAACTACTTGATGGGCAAAGGTTGCTTGGAAATCAAGTGACTTTCACAGATAAATTTCAGTGTCCTCTGGTGACCCATAACTTGCAAGACCCCTAACTTGAGTTCTACAAATCTTCTTGAAGACTTCTAGTACTAAAATTAAATCTATTTAGAAGCTCTACAAGTTTCATGTTGGCCAAGAATCCATTTGAAACTTGTATGTTGACTTATGTGGCTTGGAAGTCCAGTGCTATACAAGGGATTTTACCCTAGGAACCCTGTCTCAAACACCTCCCACCTCTCTTGATTCTCTTGAACTTGGTCTTGACTCACCCATACACATGCTTTAACATATCAATCCATGACTTCCATGACTTAGAGCTAGGTCTTGATTCCCTTTCTCTACTCTCCTTGACCTAGGGTTACCCAGATGAAACCCTACTTGTACACACCTCAACTGTGGTTCTTGAACTTGATACCATGACTTGTCTAAGCCTCAATAGGGCTCTCTAGGCCTCCCATGGGATCCATACACACCTCAAATTCATAATTCCATGTCGATGATCTTCAATACACCTCAAGTTAGGAGAGAAATCCACCTGTTGACACTCAAATCCCCTCAAAGCTTCAGCCCATTCCTTGATGACTTGGATGTTCTTCAGCTTGAATAAGACCCCTTGATGTGCTTCTTTAGATAAGGATGGCACTTGATCTCCTGTTAGATGACTTGCTATGTTATGATATGCAAATGATTGGACCATGTACATGATGTGACTATGCAAATGATAATGCAATTAAAACATAAACCAGGTGAAATAGGTTGAGCAAATTTTAGGGTGCAACACCTAGGAATCACATCGTTCATCAGATTCTCCGAGGAATCACACCACTCATCGGACTCTCCTAGGAATCACATTACTCATTAGACTCTCCTAGGAATCAACAACACAAGAATGTACTTCATGATGCTTCACATGCAAAATGACTCCATACACTTCTTGAAATGCATACACGTTTACAAACATACTCATGCATTCTTCACATTCATCGCATATATTCATTATGCATTCACAATATATATACATATCACAATACATATATACATATTCATCATTCGATCTCAACATGCATTTCTATTCAATTCAAGTAAATGCACCAAATTGCCAAACGGCCACATTTCACACTTCACGAATCACAAACTAGGATTCACGCCATACGGCCACCCACAACACATATAACAGCATATAATTAGTCATCTCAGACAAGTAATGATCTCAACCAAACCACACAAACAATCCACTAATGGAAAACACAAGAAAAGAAAATATGCTGCTGTGTTCGCTAAACTTCGCCTGGCGAAGCCTCTGGCGAACCTTCGCTACTCTATTCTCCTGGCGAACTTGCCAGCGAAGACCACTGGGATTTATTCTGGAATTACTCGCTAGAACTCGCTAGCATACTCGCCTGGCGAACCTTCGCCACTCTCATTCTCCTGGTGAACTTGCCAGCGAAGACAGGGTGTTTGCTTCTGACTTGGTTCGCTGTTGCTCGCTGGGCTTCGCCCGG
Source organism: Lathyrus sativus (assembly GCA_963859935.3). Lineage (NCBI taxonomy): Eukaryota > Viridiplantae > Streptophyta > Magnoliopsida > Fabales > Fabaceae > Lathyrus > Lathyrus sativus. Next base: position 447,811,179 of record OZ012737.1, read on the forward strand.
CGAAGCTTCGCTGCCATTCGCCTGGCGAACCTGCGAACTCAGAACTCCCATGGCTGTCCAAAAGCCCCTAAAACCAAACAGCTCTGGTAAGCTCAACCCAATAATACCCGACCATACTACTCCATCCATCCTCGATTCTAACCGATTAAAACAACATTCTACCGGTTAAATCCTAATATTGCCCTAAGATGAAAATGAGTAGAAACTCTCCTCAATCCAACATCAAACAACCAAAAGCATACATAATCATACACATTAACAGTATAATAGAGTTTCACACCCTTACCTGATTAATTGCAAGCTAGGGTTTGATCTTGATTTCTTCCAAAGTTTCCTCTTCTTTCTCTCCTCTTTCTCTTCTCCTTCTTTCTTTCTCTTTTCTTTCCTTCCTCTCTTACCATCTTTCTTTCTCTTCTATTTCCTCTTTAATATCTTCCTATTATTTTTCCTAAAACATCTACTAACTCAATATCTCATAAAATATCCCACTTATCATTAAATAGGAAATGTCCAAAATACCCTCCAACTATTTTCTCCGAAAACTCCCAAAATCGGGTAAAATAGAATAATATGTAAACATAACATATTTCCACGAAAATTCCACATCAAAATAATATTCTCCCAATTAAAATTAAAAAAGACTTAACGAAAAAGGGATAATCGAAATTGGGGCGTTACAACTCTCCCCCACTTTAGAAATTTTCGTCCTCGAAAATATTACCTGATCCAAAACAACTCTGGATGCGACTCACGCATCTTACTCCCCCAATTCCCAAAGTCGTACATGATCGCACGCATGCACACTTCATACCGCAATCATAGCTATGCCATGTGGCTCCTATAAAACCTTCAATTCACAACAATCTCCCTTGGAGATTATGGGTACACCGCTCGTACCCCACCAGGAATAACATCTCGGTCATTCTACCCCGGTGATCGTCTTACTAGGAACGACACATAGTCATTCTACTCCAGTGATTACAACTATACCGCTTATACCTCATTAGGAACGACATACTAGTCATTCTACCCCAATGAGATCAAACCTTGGACATATACATATTCCAATATTATCACCTTGAAGTCTCCCCTCTCATCACCATCAAATCCATGAACTTCAAATCCAGTTTCTCTTTCCGGAGGTACATCCTTAACATCCTTCCAGAAGCATCTCTGAAAAGTCACGCACCACTGGAAACACATCCAGTTCAGCCTTACTCTCTGCCGACAATGATGCAGACAACTGAACACTTGAGTTCCGTCCCCCAAAAGTTTCTTCAACTCTTTCGGGAATGAGAAACTCCCATCCTTTCCATCCTTCATAGAAGAAATCCTCACCAACGGGAAATAACAATCTACACTAACTCTATCATACTACAATCAGCTCATACCCAAGATTACATATGATCTTTCTAATGGTGAACACACCAAGTCCATAATAAATTCTTTACCATACATGGTCAAGGGACAACTTAAACATACTAAAGATGTAGTTACCGACCCCGAAGCGGGCGTCTCAATAACCATACCACCCTCACAAGAGTACAACACAATTCCAAACGCTTAGCGTTCTCAAAAGAAAAGAACGAATGAGTCGTTCCGGTATCAATAATAGCAATTAAAGGCATATTATTAATAAAGCACATACCTCAAATCAAACGATCCGCATTAGTAGTGTCTGATCCTGCCAATGCAAATACTTTTCCACTTGTTGGAGCTTGCTTAGGTTTAGGACACTTAGCACTGATGTGACCTTCTTCTCCACAATTGTAGCACTTCACTACACCCTTTCTACAATCCGTAACATCATGCCCAATAACTCCGCAGTTAGAACACTTAACTTTGGGCTTTCCACACATAAAAGACTTATGACCCATCTCATCACACTTGTAGCATTTAATGGATCCAGAACTCCCTCCTCCAGGCCTCTTAACAAAGTCCTCCCTATGCTTGCCCTTATCAGTAGGCGTCACATAAGGTCCACTCCTTACCTGTTGCCTTTCTTTCTCCTCCTTCAAACTCTTGTAGTGAGTAGAACTAGTTTTACTATCCTCTTCAAAAATTCGACAACATTCGGTCAAGTCCAAAAATCTCCTTATCCTCTGATAGCCCACCGCTTGCTTGATCTCAGGGCGCAAACCGTTCTCATACTTAACACACTTAGAAAATTCCGCCGTCACCGCGTCATAGTGAGGATGAAATTTTACTAACTCTGTGAACTTAGCCGTGTAGTCTACCACGAACATATTGCCTTGCTTCAATTCCAGGAATTCCATTTCCTTCCTTCCCTTCACACTCTCAGGGTAATACTTCCTTAAAAATTCAGCACGAAATAAATCCCAAGTTATTTCCTCGTCATCCACTTCAAGGACTTGTCGCATACCGACCCACCAGTCATCGGCTTCTCCTCGCAACATGTGAGATCCAAGTCTCACCTTGTTCCCTTCAGCACAATTCATAACCCTGAAGATCCTCTCGATCTCCTTCAACCAAATCTGAGCACCGTCCGGATCAAACCTTCCTTTGAACACCGGCGACTGAGTCTTTCTGAACTCATCATTGGCGTTCACATTCGGCGCACCCTGCACTGCCCTAGCCATTGCCTCTAATGCATCAACCATCGCATTGTCATTTCGACCATCCATATTCTGATTATTCCAAAAAATAACAACAAGGTTAAACAACCGTTCAACCAACAAAACAACGAGACAGCCACAACCGACTCAACACTGGCTCTGATACCACTTAATGTAATACCCCCTTTCTATACCCCCAAATAATACAAATAATCATTTAGGCATAATTCAAAATTTCATCAGAGTACATTTATATCACGGCATAAAAGGGGCATATCATATTATACCAAAAATTCCATACATACAACACCTGCTCAACAGATATGCAACATCGGGGCAACACCCACAAGAAAATATTTAGAACAAAGGCGGAAACATCCAAATATTTCATAAATCTCCAAAAACATGTATTCACACATACAATTATCATTCACCATGTTTACAAAACATATCATCAGCAGATACAAACATATATGTATCACAAAAGAATCAAAATAATCGCTAGCTACCCGGTGCTACATATCAGAGCCGACCGACCAAAAAGGGATGAAGCCACGCTTCACAAAAGATCTCCAGCAATCTAATCTGCAATGCCTCATAGAGCATTATAAAACAGCAGAAGGATGAGAAACATTATCATAATAATCAATGCATATAATTATATATCTATATACATACATGGGATATACACAATTCGAGTTCTCACCACATCTCATCACAATTCATCGTATACATCACAATGCATATTCACACAATCAAGCATATTCATCAAATCATGCTTCTATACATACTCATCATTTTCCACCTAAACATCCACCATTATGTTTATTCGCCATACATCATGCAAAGATGATAAAGGCAAATCATAGAGGCCAACTCGCTACTCTACGCAAATGTAACACGATACCAACTTAATCGTCCATCAGATTCTCCTAAGAATCAATTCACTCACGCCCCTCACGGGTACACTATAACTCATCAGATTCTCCTAGGAATCACATTGCTCATCAGATTCTCCGAGGAATCACATCGCTCATCAGATTCTCCGAGGAATCACATCGTTCATCAGATTCTCCGAGGAATCACACCGTTCATCAGATTCTCCGAGGAATCACATTATTCCTCAGATTCTCCAAGGAATCACATCACTCATCGGACCCTCCTAGGAATCCTATCATTCATCAGACTCTCCTAGTGTCGCTACTGCGAAAATCGACGCCGGCTATGACAGAAGAGTCGCCACCGTGCGTTATTTATCCCAAAGGAGGGAAAGGAAACGCTCAGAGTAAACCTAACGCAAAGCGGGAAAGGAATGGTCCTCGCAACCAAATTCCTGGATTCGGGAGTCGATTACACAAGGGGAAGGTATTAGCACCCCTCACGTCCGCCGTACTCGACGGGATCCACGCTTGTTTTCTAGTACGGATTGTTGTTCTCTCTACTCTAAAGGGTTAAGGGTTAAAAGAAAAGAAAATGACTCAGAAAAGTATCGCACTTTATGCCTACGTATTCCCGTCTGGAACGAGAAATCAGAGTCAACCTAGTTCGCCTACCTATGGAAAGGATAAGCAGTATTATTAAACCAGACAAAGCAACAAGCTATATAAAACTCACTAGGATAAGCAGTATTATTAAACCAGACAAAGCAACAAGCTATAAAACCAAAAACGGCTAAAGCACCTAAACTATAAGATAAGTAAGCTTCCCCAGACCATACTAGTGCACGCCGAGCCCATGCAAAGGGTTTGGTTAAGATATGCCAGATTCCACCAAGTATACAAATGGAACCCAACCATACATGTCCCCCAATTATATCTTCCAAATCGTCCACACTAACAATCCAACCTTCTCCCCCAAAAGGCGATTTTAGTAAATAACCAAATATAATGCTTGGACTAAGGATTAGGTTGGTAATTTTTCTTAAATCTCCCTTTTATATATATATATATATATATATATATATATATATATATATATATATATATATATATATATATATATATATATATATATATATATATATATATATATATATATATATATATATATATAAAAGACTTTTGCTTTCAGGCCGGGTTCTTGTGTTTGATCCTTGTAGCCTGCATGCTTTTTAATTTTAATAAAATGTCATAAACGTAAAAGCTTTGGATCCAAATCATGCTGGGTTATAAAAGAAATGCTTGACCAACTAAGGCCGTAAGGCGGACAATCATCTTAGATTTATAATGCTTTTATTTTGTATATAATATAAATATTCATTAATCTTTTCAAATATTTAAAGCTTTATTATATGAATAAATTATATATTATTAAGTTCTTATTTTAAAATATGTCACATGATTATAAGTGGTTTGATCGTGTTCTATAGAACGATACACATTATGTTAAATTTTATTTTATAATAATACATTTTAAAAATTGAATATTAGTATTGTTTTTCATTAAGTCTTATGAATATATAGATAATAAATTAAACTAATAGATTTAAAATATTTTTGAATAACTTAAATTAGGTTAGTCTATACTAACACAATATTTATACAGTTTTAAAATTTTTTTTAATTAATTCAATTTTCTTCATGCTACTATATCAATTATAATAAATTTGTGAGGCCTTTATCACAATGTCTCAAAATAACTTTGCCTCATAATACAAAATTTTAAACTTTGAATGAAAATCCAATTGTGTAAAAAAAATGCATCCATCATAGAAGAAAAATTATACATGACAATTGAATAAAATTATAAATCAACAACTTACATAAATACTCAAAATTAAAACAAATACATATTCTTTTATTGAAATATCGCAGATATCATTAGGGAGATATTGTTAGTATTAGATATTTACAAATGAAGTAGACATAATAAGAAATCAATAAAAATGGAAATTGAAAAAGTGATGCAGTCTTAAAATACCAAAAGAGATAAAAGAAAAAAAAAGTAAATATAAGAAATATGAGGAATTATCAGAGATGACGCAAATGGAAGAAAGTTTGGGATATAATAAAATAATTCAACTCAAATTGAATACTCACCCAAATTTTTAGTAAAAAAAAAGACTACTCTTTTTAAATTTTGTGCTTTTTCATTTGAGACCGAGTTTTAAATTAGAACAGGGCCTCCAAATTATTTGAGGCGACCTTGATTATCATATCCGTGCTAATAGATATGATAAGCAATTGCCTATGATAACTGAATAAACACGAGCATATATAATTAGTGATCTTACCAGACCAGATTGGGATCAACTGCTAACAATGCGTCTGAGCTCCTAGTTCGCCGGTGGTGGTGAAGAGGATGGGGATGTACCTGCAAGGTACTCCGATGCCAAAGTGAGAAACAAAGTAGAGAGAGAGAGAGAGAGAGAGCAAGTACAATATAGAGAATAGAATATCTGACCCTCTAGTGAAAAAAGATATTTATAATGTGCCCCAACCCTGGGCCAACGGTTATTTTGCATTGTGTTGGATACTCTCAATCGAGCAAAGCTTATAGGATTTATAACACGATATTACTTATTGTTGAAGAGTTGGTACACGTTAATTTTGATGAATCTTATCCGAAAAATGTCGGGAAAAGTGTTTCTTTTCATGATATAGGTGTATCTTAATAAGATATTCTCAAAGAACCCGAAGAAGGAATTGATCAGCCTAAAACGGTGGAACCTGAGAAAGAAGAAGATAATGATTGTGAAAAGGAGAAGGATGAAAGTACAATTGTAGTGGATGAACTTCCTTTGGCTTAGAGAACCTCTAATGATCATCCAATCGACGACATACTTGGAAACATCACCAAAGGTGTGACAACACACTCTAAGATAAGTAACTTTTGTTATCATTTTGCATTCATTTCTCAAGTTGAACCTAAAAATGAGAAATATGCCCTACTTGATGAGCATTCGCTTATGGCCATTCAAGATGAATTAAACTAGTTTAAAAGGAATGATGTATGAGACCTTGTCTCTCATCCATAAGATTATCATGTCATTAGCACTAGGTGGGTTTTTAGGAATAAACTCGAGGAAAACATAGTGATAACTAGGAAGAAAGCCCGGCTAGTGGCTCAAGGTTATAACCAAGAGGAGGGCATTAACTATGAGAAACATTATGCTCTAGTTGCTTGCCTCGAGGCTATACGCCTTCTACTAGCTTATGTTTGCTCCAAAGATTTCAAGTTATATTAAATGGACATAAAGTGTGCTTTCCTTAATGGATATAGTAATGAGGAAGTATATGTTTCACAACCTTCCGGCTTTAAAAATCATCAGTATCC